>VZTY01013224.1:727964-742946 GCA_013400935.1 Turnix velox
GACAGGCTGAAGGAGTTGGGGTTGTTCAGCCTGGAGAAGAGAAGGCTCAGAGGGGACCTCATAGTAACTTATCAGTACCTGAGGGGGTCCTACAGAAAGGCAGGGGAAGGAATATTTAACATAATATTGGATGGGAGGACTAGAAACAATGGATATAAATTGGAGTGGGATAGATTTAGACTAGACATAAGAAAGAAATTCTTTACAGTGAGGGTGGTGAAATACTGGAACAGATTGTCCAGGGAGGTTGTGGATGCCCCCTCTCTGGAGGTGTTCAAGACCAGGCTGGACAAGGCACTGGGCAGCCTGGTCTAGTGGGAGGTGTCCCTGTCTATGGCAGGGGGGTTGGAACTCGATGATCTTTAAGGTCCCTTCCAACCCAAACTATTCTATGATTCTATGATTCTACCTCCCTCAACTTGTAGCAGTGCTACTTGCTAGCAGGGCTTATCCTAATGCAGCCTAGGATGTCAGGATGTGACCTGTTAAAATCTCTCTGAATAGCACAATTCCATATTTCTTCACAGTTTTGCATCATCAGCAAACTCACTGAGTCCATCCTATCACTTGACAGGTCCTAGGGACTTTTACTACAGTTCATTTAAATGTTCCCTAACTTGATTCTCTTCCTCCAAGGCTAAGACTTCTTTGCTTCAGATTCCTCCTCATGTCCCAGGAGCCTGTGATTGCTGCTTTACCAGTAAAGACAGAAGTGAGAAAGCATTGATCACCTTGGCCTCTTCAATGTGTCTTGTCACTATGTCCCCCGCTCCATTTCCACAGCAGGCCCACATTTTCTCTTGACTTTCTTTTGCTGCTGAAATACTTGTAGGAGCCTGTGATTCAGTTCCAAGCGGGTTTTGGCTTTCCCAATCCTGTCCCTGCACCCTCAGTTTCTCAATGTGTATCTTCAATTAGAAAATACAAACTTGAACAGATGACTTAGGTTAAAACTGAACACCCTCAAATTCTTGATAACTTAAATATGCAACACAACAAAAATAACAGTAATGACTGTTATGTAGACACAAAAGGTTTTATCTAGAAAAATCTTACATAAATATTTTTTCTGCTCAGTATGAAACATACCTGACCTGCTCGTAATAGGCAGCATGGGTTTTTTATTACATATTTGCCTTTGTCCAACTTATTATCCATAGATACTTAAGTAAAGTTCCTAGCTTTCCTTTTTATTAACAGTTAATTTTTTTTACTCGTGTGTATAAATTTAAACAGTGATCAGGTATTGGAGTAGGTACTTAGGGCACTTCCTTATCTCTTAAATATATTTTAACTGCTTACAAATAGTCCTACTTTGTTTCATTTGATAAATAAAAACACCTCTCCCAGACTTTATGGGCAAAACTATAACTCAGATCACCTTTGGGAAGGGCTTTAGTTCACTTTTCTAGAGTATAAGTATATGCTAAGTGTATCCCTGGCATACTGAAGTAGTCTCAAGTTTGCAGCTATCATTATCTGCCCTGCTAATATAAACAGAAGTTGAAACATTGGTAGGTCTCTTGGTGGTCCTTCTGTAAGTGACAGAAGCTGTTAATCTTTATCTTAATTTAATTTGTGTCCAGTATTCTGAATGCTTGTTTGGTATTTTCAGCCCAACACCAACAGTGAAGTTAGGTAATTCCGGCTTACTCATTATCCTCTTGAACGCTCTTAAGTGAATGTGGTTTCACTATACTTATGGAGAGGATCAATTAAGATAATCTTGGATTAATCCCATTACACTCTTTGGTCTTGTTTATAGTTTTCTTTGCCATCAAAGTCACATAAACTGTGAAAAGATGGGATTCTGTTTGTTGTACTGTCATTATCATTCATTAGAGAATTTCCCCCCTATAAATTGTGAACATATCCTTCATTGAATCCAGCCAGAGCCATATCAAAGATTTTTTTGTTATGTTTTGTTTCTTAAAAGATACTGTCTTACTGGTGCTGCTTCTGCAGATATTAATATGTCACCTTGGGGTCACCTTGATATGCTCCTGTTAAATTTATGGTGCTACTAATAAAACTAACTTTGGTTTCATGCTTAAGTTTTAGGAAGTTCAAGACTTTTAGGAGGGCATCTAGTTCAAAAGTTTTCACTAAAAATGGAGGTTAGAAAAATAGGGCTGTTACTCATCAGCTAGCCGAGAGTTTATGAAATGAGTCAATGTGAAGCACCCTAGCATAAGGTACATTTACCTTTCACACTTCAAAACTATTAGCACAACATTTATGGGATCATAAAAAATACTTTTTGTTGAAAGAGTGCTTTGATGAGCAAGCCTGCTAAGAGCAAAGAGGTGTATGGTGGGAGCTGTAATTTCAAGTGGAGCTGTAATCATATTTTTGATGTGTCAATATGTAGGGGGGTAATCTGTTTCACTTAAAGAAAATGTGAGTCAGATTCATTTTCACTGGGTCAATTGCTGTCACTAATCCAGAGTCTTTGTCAGCTCGCAGCCTTTCTTGTGTGTTGTGTTTTTTGACACTTTTGCTTAAAAGGCAGGTAAGATGATACTGTTAGCACTTTCTGCTCATGTTTTTTCCCTTGGAACACTGATGTGCTAGACTTCTAAAATAGCTACTTTTAGCAAATTCTGGCTTTCGCATGTGTACTTGTGGGAAGGCAGATGGCCAAAGAAGTACAGAGTGACTTTGATTTATTTACATTAACTATTTTTTTTTACAGTGTTGTCTTTAGTGTCCCACAATTAATAAGTCTTGAAATTCATGAACAAAATAAAACCTTTGATATTTCTGAAGAAAAAAAAAGGCTTGTACTCACTAAATCATGGTATAAATGTGAAAGAAATGTAGTTTATTTTGCTAAGGTTTGAAGGAAAATAGTGTGACTTTGCACTTTATGAATATTTAACCAAAGGAAAAAAAATCTCAGGACTCTGTTTTGTCCACAGAATGAACTCATCTCCTGTTTTTTAATGATTGTCTCTCCCTAGTTGGTGTTTATTTCCTAGAGGAGTACCTTTGCTGTATTTCTTCTTAATGATAGATGTTTTGAAATTTTGCATTCTGATTCTAGCTATTTCAGACTAGTATTTTGTTGATATTTCTTAGATAAATTCTATGAAAAGTGCATGAATAAGTCTGCGGCTGTGAGTGAGTATGTTGTCCCAAGGTGTATGGGGAAGTAACTAATGAGTAGGTTGGACTTGCAGTGAATCCACATTTGACATTACCGTTATAAGTACCTGACACGCAGGAATGTTTCAGGATTGGGTCCTGCAGGCAACGTGATAAAAAGCATTAATTCCAGTAAACGAGCATGCAGATGAGAATTTAAAGCTTTGGAAGCTGTGAACCACGTATGTCTGCAGAAACATGTTACGATGTGTTTCCTAGATTAGCTTTTCAGATTTCAAACTACTACAGCAGTGGGAAGTATTTTATGAATTCTAGCTCAAATATATGGAATAGGTGAAGTCCTCAGAGTACTCGTGTTGCAGAGTCCATAGAGTCGGGTTTTTTTTCCCTTCGAGGTTTTTATTCTTTTTTTTTATTCTTTTTTTTTTAATTGTATTTTTCAATTGTTGATAGAATGTTTAAGAAATACACGAAGTTGCTGTCCTGCTTTGGTTTTCTAGGAAGGCTGTGACTGTTTCGTGAAGCTTCAATTTTGACAAAGAGGCAACACAGAAATTGGGCTTTACTTTTAAAAGGATTAAAAAAAAAAAAGTGTAGTGGGAAGAGTAACTCGGTCTAACCTCACGGAGGAAAAAAAAAAAAAAAGAAAAACCGACAAACAAAACAAAGAACCAATCAACAAAAGACGTTTTTCGCTCTTTTTTCCACCTCCCTCGCCAGCACGCTCCCCTCCCACGGTTTTTGGGCAGCGGGGGCGGCAGGGCCTTCTGCGGCCAGAGCCCCGGGGTGCGCCGGTGCCCGGGACTCCCTCGGCCTCCCGGGCGCCGCGGGACGCTGCGGGGCCGCCTACCTTGCCCTGCCCGCTTCGGATCTGCCCTGCCTGCCCCGGCTCTGCCCTCACCGGCGCTTCGCAGCTTGGCTCTCCGCGGCTTTGCCCGACCTGGCCCTACCGTCGGCCGCCGCAGCCCTGCGGGAGAGGCCCCCCTCTCCTCCGGCGGTCGCCCGTGGGCCCCTCCTGGTAGCCAGCGGGTGGCGGGGTTTGTCCCTTTTCGCTCGTCTTTCTTCCCTCCCCCCAGCCTCAGCTCACGGGGGGCTAGAAAATCGGAAATGATCTTAATTAAATGTTTTCTGTACAGAAACAAGCGGGGCCCTTTTTGTGTGGAGCGAAGGCAGCAGACCTTATCACAAAAGACAAAGGCAAATATTTATCAGGGAACAAAAGATGTCCACGGCTGCTCGCAACGCGGGGCGGGGGAGGGGACGAGGGAGAAGGATTTTTTTTCCCCCTCTCTTTCCCGGTGAAGATGTTTAACAGCGTAAGATGTTTATCGGGACTCCTTGTTGAAATTCTTTGTTTCCCTGGAAAGTCTACAAATGAAACAGTTTTTCTTTCTTGTGAAGCGCACAATTAAATCCATGAGTTAAACGGCAGAGAATGCAAGCACCTGCTTGTCCCTCTGTTGACTTTGCGTTTCAAGATCTTTTCTGTTTCACATGATAATGGTTGGGGGCTTGATTTGTCTGGGTTTCTTTTATTCTGTGGGGAGAGAAATGGTCATCTTGTCTGCCTTCCCTTTATGTTGTTTGTGATGCAACGTTTGTCTCCGTTGAAGGAATATCAGGTTGTTTAATGAAAGTATTTCTTCTCTCCCAAATCGTATGTGTCATCGAGTGAATAAGCTATTAGATTTTACCACTTTGCTTGTCTGGCGACTGCTTATTTTTGTATGCTTGTTTTGGTTTTGTTTTTTAAATGCTCTGGTGGGTGTGCTCTGTGTCTGACAACTTTGCATTTTTAGCTATGAAAGAGAAGGAGGAAACATTAGAATTCGTGCAACTCTTTACAGCGTTTTTGCCTGTTCCTCTTAACTATTTCATAGATGGAAGCACAGAATTTCAGAGATACTTGAACCCTGATTAGCTGTATCCTTAATACAGAATTTAGTTAGTTCTTGAAATGTGCAAATGCTTACTTTCCATGAGTATTCATCGCCAAAAGATAGATCATCAGTTACCTACAGAATCTTATATGAACTTTTGAGATTTTATAATACAAAAGCCTTACTTTCTCCAAGCTGTGAATAGTTGTGATTAAATCTATTCACATGGCAAGTGCTCAACCTCAAAGTAGGTATGATAATCTGTAATCTGACATTATTGCACAGATTTTTGGCACTGCACAGCATAATTCATAGCAGTATTTGTTATGCAGTATTTGTGTTTTTATTGTAGTTCACAGGACATGAGGAATACTTTAAAATATTATTCTATGTAAATTTTAAGTTGAGTTTTACAATGATAAAGGCATAATGCTATGGACTAAACATACTTAATCGTAACAGAAACATTATACCCAGTCCGGGCTCGTCTGCTGTTTTAATGTGTTTCATAAATGTCTGAGGAGGAGGGGATTGTCTGGCTCTTCAAGTGACTGTAGTCTAGTTTCTCTGAGAAAATGTGCTCAATCTGGTGGGACTCTTGGGAGCAAGCACTTGCAGAATTGATACCTATCTGTTTCATATACATCATTAAATTTAAAATTAATAATGTAAAATAAAGCTTTGTACACAGCCTGAAGTACTGTTCGTTGGTTCGTTCTTGACAGTAATATTTTTCTCAGTCTCTGAAACTTCACTGAGCTGCCTGCTTTAGAAGAATTAATTCCTGTGGGTTTCTAAATTATTTACCTTAGTACAGAACTTAAATGTTACAGTTCTAATGAAATCAAATTTAGTTCAACTTTAACAGAAGAGCTATAAAATTCTTCCTTTTCACCTGTCTGGTTTTATTCAGTTTACGAAATATGCATTCTGTATTTCTCAAATTGCTGAGTCCAAATAGTCCTTAAAACTGTGGAGAGAAGCAGTAAATTAAATTACCTCAGGATGTTCTTATGGCACATAAAATTACTCTTTTATTTTTGCTCGACTTTAGCAATTCCATTTTTTCTTTACTTTCCCACAGGCAAAACTTTTCTATGATAACTTGCAAAATTTCTCTTTTATACTAAAGCTTATTCTATCTCTGATAATATTAGATTATGTGTCTGAAAACTAACACACAAATATAAAAAAGCACATAGTGTTATGATCTTTCCCTTTAATTGAATGAAGTGATTATCTAGGCAACCTTGACTTGAACTATTATTATTTTGTCAAGCTCTCCAACAAGACATGAGTAATCTAGTAGAGATTTATTCTTCAGAAACAAAGAACATATTCTGTAGAAGTATGTTCTGTAAAATATTAAATAGCATATTTAAAAAATAAACCAAAGCTTCTCCATATTTTTTCTAGCAGGATGTATGTTAATTGAGGATTTTGTTATCTTGAGTATTAGAAATACTGTAGTAAATTAGTATTGCCATAGAGGCAGAAGAGTAAAAAAGGAAGGGAGACTGAGAACACACTCAAGTTTACAGGAAAAGCTTATCTTTTAAGATAACTTATCTTTCCACCTTCTTTTAGCCAATAGCAAATTCATATTATTTTTTTGTGGTTACATTAAAAAAAACATGATGAATAACATGGTCTACAACTCCCAAATAATGAAAGCTGTGCTGCTGTGGAAGCAAATTCACTTCAACATTAGAAAGTAGTTTGTATTGCATTCATGCATTGTTACTTGCAATAGCAAGGCTAAATATTCAAAAGGGTGGTTGGTGGTGAAGAGCCAAGTTTTTGGTTTTTTTTAAATTCTCTTTTTAATGTGAGCAAAGTATTTGGAGATTAAATGTGAAGATATTAAAATATGAGTATTTTTGGTACAATTTTGTACAGATGGGACTGTAATTGGTGACATGGGAATAGTATATATACTGAAATATTTGAAATGCTAATTCATTTTTGCTTCAGTTTTCCAACTGCCAGCTGTAATTATGGATCTCATTTAACAGATGCTAACACAGGGAGTAACTTCACTCCTGGAGTAATCCCACTGAGACATAAAGTTAAGACTCAGGTACTTAGGCATTTATGCAGTAGATACAGTTGATACAGATTGATACAGAATTTGCCTGAGGTTGCTATTTATTACTTTTTGGTACCTAGGTTATAAATAGTTAGCATTATGAATGGATTTTGTTATATTTAAACTAGGTTATTCACTAATTTTCTTTATCAAGACCAATTAAAGCCTGTAGATACACATTTACTGTTGTTTACAATCCTAAAACTTTATTATTTTTTGAGAGAGAGCTATGAATTTGAGAACTTTTCTAGATCCACAAAGTGTTCATAAAATTTGAGAAATTTGTTTATGAAACTGTTTAAATTGACTGAAGTTTATCTTATTTTCCAATGGGAAGTAGAACATAGACTGTTCTAATAACACAATAACAGTAATAATATCTTTAAAATACCTCAAATTTACTTTTAATTTTTTTAAAGAACATCCAAATAAAGCATCTATTTTAAATAAATTATGCACGAGCAAGGGTTCAAGTGGCAGAAATAACTGAAAAAACTTTAGGCTTTTCTCATCATCTTCCTTTAGTGAAAATGATGCAAAACCTTTAAAAAGACAAAATGCTTTAGTTTAATATTATGTAGTGCTTAAATATGAGATAAACTAAATACATAGAATAAAGTGATGTTTTGTTTTGTATTCTTTTTTTTCTGAATATATAAATATATGTACCATTCATACTTTAGTTTTTATATAACTGAAAAAGTCCATTTTGCTTCAATGATAAGCCCTTTATTTTTCAATCCAACTTGGAAACTTAATGTTAAACTTTCAGGTCAAATGAAATATTTTTGTAATTGCAAAGTTAAGTATTATTAATACCCTGAATGACTTGTTCTTTCCCACAGGACTTTTATACAAGGATGTAGTAGGAATAGATCAAAAAATATTCTGTATAATATTGTCAATTATCTTAAATTCTTTGTCTTGTAACAGGAAATATGTTCCTTTTGCAACACTTTGTGGCTGTTGAACAGTCCTGTAAGATTTTGTGGTAGACATATGATTTTGTTTTAGCTTCAGGAATTCTAGGACAGGGTAATACTTTCCCTGCCTCTGTAGAGATAGAATCATTACAGGACAAAGGAATAAAGGCATGAAGGAATGAACTTGCACGGTAAAATAAATACTCATCAATTTATGAAAAGGAAATTAAGCTTATTATCTCTGGTTTTGGTGCTTGTTTATTATTGTTTTGGGATTTTTTCCCCAAATGATTTTAAGATGCTTTAGAAGTTAATGAGAAACCAGAAAGCTCATTTTGAAGAAACTTCTGCATGCCTCAGGGTAAATGGGAGAACAATCTTGTCCTATTCTTCCTTTTGAAACTTAGACAAAAGTATCTGCATTTCTTCAAGATGTTAACTCTTTTCTTGATTTGAAAACACTATAATTGAGTAGTGATTTGTTTTGATATGAACTAATGTAAGTGTAATTATAAAAGGCTGAGTAGGGAGAAAAAAAGATTGTATTGTTTAAGATTTTCTAAAATACTGAATCGTTTTCATTGTTTATGCTATTCTTATGCCTATGCAAAGAACAAGGGTGTGATTAATGCAGTACTTCATAGACTAAGGTGGAGTTTCAGCCTGGATTCAAAAGCTATATGAAGCGTAATGGGAAATTTTGTATTGCTTCATATTCATGTTTAGGGCCAGGTCATAACTACTGCAACGATAAGAGAGTGTGATGTCATTTTCTTTCTGAGTTTATGTGTTTGGATTTTTTTATAGGACCACAGAAGAAACAGCATACTATTTTTTAAAAGTTAATAAGGATTGAGTTAAAAAAATTAGGCTCCTCGCTTTGTCAACCAATACAATTTAATTGCTTTATTTTTTTGTGCATTTTTTTGCTTCCTATGTAAATTCAGAGATGGAGACTGGAACTGGGGTAGAATAGTATTCATATCGCTTCACAGAAGATAAAAACAACTCATAATTTTCAATCTTTTGTCATCTACGTTTGCCACTCTATTACATGTTCATATTTTGATTTTTATTAACGAAAGCCATGCAAATACATAAGAGTTCTGCATTCTACCCCAAATGTACTGTGCTTTACTTTATCCAGTCATGTTTGTTTTCTCAATGTGAGTGAAAGGTGTCAGCAATTTAATAAAATTAATGTATGATGGGCTCAGAGAGGTTTTGACCAGGAGGAGGTTTTATTCCTTTGAAAGAGGTACCATTCTCATCCTTAAGTGATGCATGACGTGCTTAATGCAATATCTGCACTGAGTATGCTGTGCCGACATCTGGAGGCTTGCAGGAGTAGAGTGATTTTTCTGTCAGGTTTATTATTAACTTCACAGGATAATATGAGAGTAATAGCTATATGTACACAGCATGTATGTTATGGAGTGTGATAAAATTTAAAAATGACAAGTGAGACATTCCTTAAATAAAGCATAGATGTGTGTGTTTATACATGTGTGTATAAACATGCCAATTGCTAGTTTAAAAAGCTGTTAAAAATCAGACCATAATCCTGTTTTCAGTTACAATTAATGCCTAAAGAACCAGGTTGCATCGAACAATTTTGTTCAGTGCTGGGCAGTGTAGCTGCCTTTCTTAGTGGCATTTAAAGCTATGCAGCCTTCCAGCCTTCCAGCAGTATTTCCCTATAGCATAATATTTGAGTGCTGGGCATGCTAGGATATGGTTGAATTAGTAGGAACAAAGGTAAAAGTGTCTGGGAAGCAACTCTTCTGGGACATAAGGGAAAAAACTATCACTTGCATGAAAGTAGGAGATGAGTGAGATCTGGTTTGTATCACTCTCAATGGGCTTGTCTCCAGCCACCTTATGTCACTTTCAACAACTCTGTCTCATTTTTCCTTACTACTCTGTATCTTCAGCATCTGGATACAAAATTCAAGATAATACCTGTCTTTTTTGTGAAGTTCCAAACCAATCTTGACCTATTTAGGTCAGAACGGATGACATTGTGAGTGGGGAGCTATGTTTTGACCTTAAAACTGAGGTGAGAGAGAGAATGGTTTTGGTGAATTGGCAAGAAACCAGGGCAGGAGAAATTCCAAGGTGTTTGCCCACCTGTGTGGTGGATTTGGTTTCTAATGATGGGAATGGGACGACAGAAGAGGAGTATTTCAGGCATTCACTTCCTCTGTGGTCTGAGTAGTACCAGAAAGGTGTTAATGTTTTTTGTGTAACATCAGGAACATAATAAATGTATTGGATTTAAGGATCTCCGTTATAGTGAAAGATGTTTGCTAAAAACTGCATGTTGTGGGTAAAATTAATTTTAAATTGATTTATTTTCAAATCAGTTTAGCCATTCAGATTTAATTTTATCTAAGGCATTGGGTGGCTTCTAGACAACTCTTCCTTGAATGTCAATACAGAGCTTTTTGGCATTATACCCAAATTAACAACATGCTGCGTCATTAAAAAATAAAAGAGCTGCATTTTATTCCTGGTGTAGATTTCTGCAAAGTGATAAAAGACTCCCTGTGTTCACTAAAAATATTTCAAAATGTTTGTTTTGCTCTACAAACTTGGGGCATTTCATGCTTGGATGTATTATTTGTGGCCTCTTAAGACCTTTTGAGTTTTTCTGTTTGTATCTTGTTTGACCAGGGTTTCAGTTCTCATGTGCAAGAGATTTTTGAATGATGAAACTAAATGTGCCCTGCAGAGAAGACAAAGGCAATGAAGGCAGTTACAGGCAGGATATGCGCTCTTAGGAATCTTGGATTTAGATAATGCCTGCTTTTTTACTGATGGAAAGCTGCACAGTTTCCCAGTGCCCTCATTTCTCTATATTTCAAAAAGGAATGCAATCGACCTGGCATGCAAACAAGGAATGCTGTTCTGTATTTCTGCCCTTAAAATGCTAGAATTTCTTTGCTATTAGACATTTGCTTGTTAGAAGACCAAACACAGTTTGTTTCATAAAGCAGCTTTGTGTTGTTTAATTATACTTTGAAATTCCATTGGAAGAGAAGGATGGCTTTTCATACCTTTTGGTATAGCATGTAGATAAAGGATTTAGCACGTGGGAAAAGAAGGCATCCTGGGATAGCTGGCAGGCTAAAATCCTGAATGCCTCTGCTGTACTTCACCAGAAGAGGGATGTGAATCTGGATCTCTGACTTTTTTTTTTCTGAAAACTAAGTTCTCCTTTGTAAAGAATCTTGTTTTGAAACGCTCATATTTTACTTTTTTAGCTAATTTTTTTGCTGGTTCACTGTTGGTAGCATTCAGTGGATAGCTTTTAAGCTGTGGTCTACTGCTATGCGGGATTATTTTCCAGACCTTTCATGTTGAATAACACTCCATATCAGATGAAATTGACATTTATGAAAATCAGGAATATGAATGCTGATGTTCCTACTGTGAAACTCTGGAGGCAGTTCATAAGAAATTTTAATCAGCTATTACATAATCAATAGTTACTAGTCCACAGAAGACTTCTTAAAATTTTAATTTATTTGGTTTCAGGATAGTGGAAGATACAGACAGCATTTTGAACAAGCCTTAAGGACTTAGAATTCTGATTCCCATTGAATTTTAAAATAATTTGGACACTTTATTACCTTAGGCTTCCTTGAAAATCCTAACATACACAGGTTGGATCAATTGTTCCTTACTATTGAAAGCATTGAAATATGTATTCTAAATTTCTAGTCCCTGGAAAAGGAGAAATGAAACATCCTCAGTTAAACTTTGAATTCTTAGAAGACTTTGTAGAGAGACTTTTAAATTCTGCTTAATGAGTGAATTAATTTTTCTTCTTGTTTAAGCTCCATTTAATAGTACTTAAAAGACCACATGTTCTCAAATATTTCATCACCTTTTATTTTTTGTTATTTGCATAATTTAAATGAAAACACCTCTGTACTGGAAAGATCTGTGGTATTGAAGACTTTTCTCTACCAAAAAGCCCATTCATTTCTTCCTATTCGTAGTCCCAACAGAAAAAAAACAAATTTGACATCTCTATCTCACTCTAGATATCTAAATTTGTCTTTGAGCTGTTATCCTGAATTTCAGTGAAAAATATTCAGACTGACCTACTAGCCAGTTACTCTTTATTTTATTTTTAGAATTTTGAGTTAATCAGTGTAAATTTTCTAGGGAAATTATTTCAGTTAATAAACTTTTATGGCTATGCTTGCTACCTTTATTTAAGTATCATCTGATCAATTCAGCCATTCATCTCAACTCCTTGGTTCACACTGCCTCTAGGTTATATATATTTTCTGCTGACTTCAGAGGCAGTTTATATGAAACAAAGTTGCACAAAAAAAATTCTGTTTCTTGTTCATCGGGTCTTGGAGCATGCGAGCCATGTGGAGCAGCTTCATTTCTGATGAAGCCAGTGTGAGAGATGGTCTCAATTCATGCAGAAATATTCATGGCACAAGCATCAGTTCCTCAGTACCAAGCCATGATCACCTGTAGCCTTGCAGTTAGGGCATTTTATTGAAATGTATGCATTGATCCCATTTTGAGTATAAATGGCTCAACTTTCATACTGTCTGAGCAATAGAGGGTTGGAGGAATGTGCTAGCAGGGTTGCCTTTCCTCTTACATAATTGGTACGCATTTGAAAGAAAAAAAGCTAAGTTGCAAGGAAACTTTGCTGAAATCTAGCCTCAAGAGAAGTCTCTCTGCAGGCATCATCTCATCGATTAAGGTGTCTCATAAAGTTCTGAATAAAACATAAGAGAAGTAGGATTAAGCCCTGTCCTTAGTATTCTCTGTAGCCTAACTTGAGATTATTGTCTGATAAGCATGCAGAGGCTTTGGTATTGTCTTCTTCCCTCCCTTCCTCTCTCCCATTCAGTTTTCCACTTAGCGTAGAGCTGAAGAGCAGAAGGGAGAAGGAGGAGGAGTCTTCCTCCTTTTCCCTGGGCTGATACAGTATCTTCTACCTCTGGATTGGAATGTTGTGAGCTAATAGCTACCACTTGTTGTACAGTGGTCTTCCTACTCCAGCTTGTTTGGTCACCTACAAGTCCTGCCATGAGGTAGCCCAACCTGCTGTGCCAGGAGGAGACATGAGATCTCAGGATGTTTGAGCTGTGTGGCTCCTACAGACTGAGTGGGAGGTGAGTTGAGGGACAGACTCCAGGTCTAGAAATGTATCATCCTAGTCTAAACATAGCATTTGCATGGCTATAAAAACTCCTGACAAATGGTAAAATAGGAGCAGCTGATTATTACTGGGATTAGATCTGTAGGGCGTGCAGTCTTCTCCACTTCAGAAACATGGGATGTATTTAGTGTGGTTAGGGAACAATTGTGAGAGGGTTTGAATGTGCTATGGTAAATCATGTTCCCTCGACAGATTAGATTCTGTAGCCTCTTAAAAAGTTACTAAATGTACTTTCTGCTTCACAGTTCAAAATAAAACATGCTGCAGTAGGCCATTTGTTTTGCCAAAAGTTGTCATTTTTAAAAACAAAAATTGATAATGTAAGAGTGATTAATTTCTGAAGACACATTTCATTTGATAGTTTGAAGCAGTGGAATAATGGAGATCTTTCAAAGTATTTTTGTGAAACAGCATATCATTAAGTCACAAACATAGTTTAAACTCAAAAGACAAAATTAGGGTTGTTTAACTTTCTGCGTTTGTATTCTGTTTTCGATATGAAAAGAAAGCTCTAGATCAGAAAAGACAAGGTCCTGGCAATTGATGGGTATGTATGAACAAGAACTTCCTGTGAGATACTGACCTGTTCATGGTCAGCTACCCTGAAATTTGTATCTAATATGTCTAAGGAGTTAGCATATCAGAATCAATCGATCCAAATGCCTCAAGAAGATCAATAAAAGTATAATAAATCTGATAATGCTCTGTGATCTGCTGTAGTGTGAAGCTACTGGGGTAGCTTTGTACAGTATAAAGATGAATTCTAGTATACATTTGTTAGGGTGATGAATACCCAGAGTCAGAAATAAAAAGAAACGACTGGCAAAATATACATGAAAAGAATAAGTTTGTGCTTAGGCTATTGCCATAGGAAAAGAGAAGGAAGAAGATAACACCTTGGTTCACTTTCCTTGTTTCACAAACTCCCAGCTCTTGTTTGTTCCCTTACTTTCATCACCAGACTGTAAATTATTTTCTGTCAAGACATTGAATTCTGAAGGAGTATTTTAGCAAAATGATACATCAAGGAAGCTGTAATGGTGGCACAATGGCAAAGAGAGAAACATTTCCTTTTATCCAACAAAGAGACATTGGTTTAAGATGTTGAGATTATTAGCACAGCTACTTTTGGAAATAATCAAAGATGCCTCAGAAGATATTTTCTTAGTTTTTCAATAGCAAGTGCAGATGTTGTGTGCTTATTTATGCTTGTGGGTTTTATTTAATTGTGTGTGTGTTTTGATCTTTTATCTAACCATGAAAGACAGCAGGACTTTGATATTTCATGATAATTTGTTCCTATTACACTTACCCGAAATTAATCTCATTCCCTGTCCAAAAGGAAAAATGCAGCAGAGTTTAGTATCAACCCAGTATATTTACATGTACATGGCTTTACCTGTGGTAATTTCTGTGTATGGGTGGTGTAGGTAGGTACTTGTTGACACAGTTCCCAGAAAAAATTATTGAAAATATTTTGCTGTCTTCAGTCACTAAAAGAACTTCAAACTTAGAAGGACACTTTGTTACAAAATGTTTTCTTCTTGCCTTAAAATTACATACTTCAATTGTGGACTGTATACCATAAGTTAAAACTACTCCAAACAAAGAGGGTCATGAATGTGTTAAGTCACTGGTACTTTACAAATACTTTACAAAATAAAAGATCAGATTAGCCTCTTGTAAACTTGATAGCTGCTCTATTGAAGTTAAGCGTATTTACAAACTATCTTGAGTTGGCTCAAGGTCTGCTTATGACTGTGAGAAGAGAATGCTTGAAAA
>VZTY01013224.1:742970-778822 GCA_013400935.1 Turnix velox
AAACTTCCTTCTCCTCTGATTTTATGCGTGTGTCCATACTGGTTGTATACAAGTCCATGTGAATGTAGGAGAAGAATTAATTTTCCTCTGTGGTTAACTTGTTATCAGAAAAATTAATGAAATTCAAATAATATGACCTTCAATTTGACATATATGGACCTCTTTGGTGTAGTTATGTCTAATTCTATAATGCTTACCTTCAGACTTCTTCACACAATTACTGCAGATTTTGAAACTGTTGCCATGGCATTCAACATTCTATTGTATACTGGATACTTGGCAAATATAATAAAGCTCATAAACCAAAGTAACATCATATTTACTTGTAAATGGCAAAAATCAGTTTTTTCAAAGAAAGGCAATTAATTATAGACTTGATTAAATTTGCTGATGGTGATGTATACCCCATAAAAGCAGAACTTGAACTCTAGATGTCAAGTTGAGTTTTCTAGGTAGAGGAGTGGTGAGGTCTGTGTTTAATTTTTTTTGTAAAAGATTAGACTTGATAGGGATGAATTAAACAACAATCATCTTGGGATCTCACAGTGCAATGTTTTTATGAGCCATTGTTTCTGAAAGAAGTGTGCATTGTCTTTATGTTACAGGCTTCGAAAGTAACATTTTCTGTAGATGTCAGCTTCTCTCTCGTGTGATGCCCTGTTTTTCTGGTTATGCTGCACACAGC
Source organism: Turnix velox (assembly GCA_013400935.1). Taxonomy (NCBI): domain Eukaryota; kingdom Metazoa; phylum Chordata; class Aves; order Charadriiformes; family Turnicidae; genus Turnix; species Turnix velox. The sequence goes on from VZTY01013224.1 coordinate 743,656, forward strand.
ACTGAGTAGGACTGGCAAATGGAAGAGATCTCCAAATAAGGTAGGGGTTTTTTTTTTATTTTTTTTCCTACAAGAGCATGGCTTGATGAAGTTTTTCAGAATTACTTTTAAGTAATTTAAGTCTTTTAAATTGTAAAGAAGTGTTACCAGTCTTACAGCTACAGCTGCTAATACTTGGTTGTACCTCTAAAATCTCTAAAATTATTAGCAAAAGGTATTTTCAAGATAAAACCATTGGGCTGCAGTAAAATCCGCCATTCATGATTGGAAAGACAGGTTATTATTGGTTATGAGAAAAAGTGTATAATATCAATGATTTCTATACTGGATGAAATTAATTGCTCATAGTTTTAAAGATGAATGAAGTAGCAGCAGACGAATCAAGTGCAAGTGGTTAGAGCAAACTGGAGCTAGGAAAGCAAAAAAGAATATATATGAAAAGCTTAGAACTGGAGAAACTGGGAAGGAGACTTGCTTGTAGAGTGCTCTTCAATAAGCAAACCATGAAGAAGTGCTATAGGGTAACTGTAGAAGTATGGCAATGGAGTAGGGCAGCTTTGAAAATAGACTATTCTGTTGTATGCATGTTTTATTTAACCTTAATTTGTCATCGCTTTTGGTGGCTTCCTCTGTGTTGGTATCTGCTGAGCAGAGCTAATAACGCACCCAGGTGTGATACTGGGTTACAGTGTTCCATGAGCTTTCATTATTCTCACAGTTTTATTCCAACACATTCTGTCTTGACTGCTACCTTTGACTAAAAATATACTCCCCTTCCCCTGTGCATCTGTTGTCAGAAATAGCATATCGTAATTAGCACCCTATAGAATCAGAGAGTTGTAAGGGGTCGTCAAAGGCCATGTAGTCCAAACTCCCTTCAGTGAGCAGGGACATCCTGCACTAGATCAGGTTGCTCAGAGCCTCGTTAAACCTGGCCATGAATGTCTCCAGGGATGGGGCCCACAGCAACTGTCAGGACAACCTGTTCCAGTGCCTCACTACCCTCATGATGAAACATTTTTTTCCTAATGTCTAACCTAAACCTTCCCTGCTTAGTTTAAAACCATCGGCCTTCATCCTATTGCTACATGACTGGGCAAACAGACCCTCCCCAACTTTCCTGCATACCCCCTTTATGTACTTGTAAGACACTATGAGGTCTCCCCAGCATCTTGTCCAGGCTTGACAGTCAAGGTGTGATTCTGAGAAACTTTTATGTGTTATTTATGTATATCATATCTGGTTAACGTACACGGCAATGAATAGATACTGCCTAAAGGCATTGGTTACAGTTTATTATTTTCTCACTGGTAAAAGACATATTGAGGTGAAAGTTTGTTACTTAAACATGAGACTGATAAATACGACACAAAACCTGCAATAGACCCACAGCCATCTGGAATGACAGCTGAGCCCTTGGCAAGATATTGTAGGATATGCACAATAAACTAGTTGCCTCTGCTGAGCAGTCTTACCCTATAGATTAGATTTCTATTGCAAGGAACTGTACCACCTATTGTGATTCAGTTTGTATAGTGACAGGTTGCAATCCCAGATTCAGAGTTGTTGTTTTAAGTAGGATACCTACAAAGAAAGGAAGACTGAGGTAAAGCAAGTAAGACAACCACCAAGAAGATGTAAGACAGTAAGGGGCTTTATTTATCTTATTTTTCAGTGATTGCTTTCCCTACTCCTGCTCCTCATGGGCTAGCAAGTCACCATTTTCAAGAGAGACATCTTTTGGGTTCTTCTGACATGCATTATTTCACAAAAATAACTATTAATTCCTCCATGCCATGCTGCATCTCCTCATTGCATACCAAATGTAGGGGAAATATTGTGGTTGGTATCTGACATGTGTAACTACTCTGCCTCCACTGGAGTTCAAGGAGAGGTCTTGACTATTATGGTGGAAGAAGGCATTAGAATTATAGACACATCGCCTCATGATGCTTCACTTGTAGTTTCCATTTGTGATGGTATACGATGAATAAAATATGGAGACCCTATCCTGGCCCCATTGAAATCAGTACAATTTTTTCCCTTAACAGCAGAAGGCCAGGACCTTGGGAGTCTCTGCTGACTCCTGGTGAAGAATTTGTTCTATTTGTACATCTACCTAGACCGCCTCTGAGTACTTAGTTTTTAATATAACTACCAAATCTGCTCCTTAGTTAATAATTCTCTCTTATTGAAGTTTATTTGTCCTTGATTTGGAGGATCCTGTGCTTGAAGAAAAACATCTTTCTCTACATATATTTTTCTATCCTTAAATATGACAGTATTGTTAGGGGTAATTATAGACTGACTCTCAGGAAATACTGATATAAAGGAGAAAGGACTTCGGAGTAATTTCCCAAAGGATGGGGCATCAATCCTACAAGTAAGATACGATATAACACTGTTTTGATTGTTGAACGTTGTAAAAGGGACTCCAAGAAGCAAGACTTAACTATGCGAGGAATAACTAGATCACTTAAATGCTCTTTAAAATTGTCGGTTTTCTTCTACATGTTCAGGCCAAAATGTCCATAAGAATGCATCTATTTTCCTTCCTTATATAGAAGGGAAGGCTATGAATGCATTAAGCCATTTATTGCCTCTTCCTATGGCACTGATTTACCATTTTGTGCCCTCCACATTTTGCTTCATTCCTTTCAAACTACACAAAACCCATATCTCCATAGACGAGTATCTCTACATTTGCACTTTCTCTTGTTTAAGATGCTTAGCATTGTAAAGGGGGTGGGAGGGTAAGATTATTTTCACCAGGGAAGAAAATGTTTGTCTACCATGAATTTAATTCTGCATGCTTTTCCCAGTATCACAGCTTGTTACCTTCTCTACTGACTTGTTAGAGATCTTTGTGACAGAGATGATGTTTGCATGCATATTATATAAGTAAGAAACCAAATATTTAATCTTGCTAGCTCCTGTTGCTTTTTGATCAATACACTGAATCAGTATTAAGCCTTTGCTTTGTTAATTAACTTGCCAAAGCATGCCACTTATTCAACTGGAAGAGTACCAAGAAAACAAGACCCTAGTATTCTTTTTATCACAGTTGTCTCAGATTTTCAAAGTATTTGAAGTACCCTGGAGGTAGATAATCTTAAGCTAATTTGTAAAGGAGACAATATAATAAATCTATTTTTATACAAGATTTCATAGTGATAACAATGTTTGATAGAGGGAAAATGATTCACTGCAATTTGTAACTTGGAGAACATAATACATTTGATTCCTTTTTCTGTATCATACAAAGGGTTCATATGTTGCACAATGTTCATTTTTAATTAAACATTTTATCATCGTACAGCCTTTTATTGACATTCCTTATAATAGAGCTGATAATATCTTGACCTTCTCTTCAATAAAGCAATGTATAACTCAATACTCTGGCATAGACTGTTCCCTTCAGAATTAAACACATGACTTTCTGATTTAATTTAAAAATCTTATGTGCTTTTATTCACATTTATTTACTTAAACTTCTCAGATTTATGTCCTTGTTTAACTTACACAATTTGGATGCAAGCATTTCTGTGCCTCCCTTTCTTTCTTTCTTTCTTTCTTTCTTTCTTTCTTTCTTTCTTTCTTTCTTTCTTTCTTTCTTTCTTTCTTTCTTTCTTTCTTTCTTTCTTTCTTTCTCTCTTTCTCTCTTTCTCTCTCTCTTTCTCTCTCTCTCTCTCTCTTTCTCTTTCTTTCTTTCTTGCTTGCTTTCTCTCTTGCTTTCTTGCTTTCTCTTTCCCTCTCTTTTTCTGTCTCTCTTTCTTTCTCTTTTTTCTCTCTCTCTTTCTGTTCGCTCTTTCTCTCTCTTTCCCTCTTTCTCTCTTCTCTCTTTCTTTAATTTGCAGTAAAAAGCAATTTATCACCTAACCTTTTTTCCTACTCTGCCTTTAGAGTCCAATTTTGGTTAAGTGCACTTACTTCCCCCACCACTACTTCAATAGAGTTTCTGGTCTCAATGGAAATTCCTTCAGATACATCATGAGAAGAGAAACTTGTCAGTAATCTTTAAGATTGATATAAAATTTTCCAGGATCATGCATTTAGCTATACTGGTAAGCATCCCTGTGGCTTGGCACAATTTTCTCACTTCCAATGGAGTTGCAGCAAGAGAGCAGTTGATCCCTTTCAATTGCTAGTGGCTGCTGTGATGTTTGCTGGAGACAGGAATTTGTCCTTACCCTTGTATCTGAAATCTGTCATTGTTGACTGGAAATGTGTATTGACTTTGGCTGATAATTTTGGGAAGACTTAATAAAATAATTTGAAAATACTTTATGTAATATATCACAGACAGTGCAGAACTGCCATTCACTTTGGAAAGAACTTTAAAAAATGGGAACATTAAGCTTGACTGTTGAGGGTGTATTTCTTACACATTTGGACATTTTTAATCCTGCTTTACCAGCATGCCAAAAAGTCAAAAATCACATCAGGCCTCTGAGAGTAAGAAGTTCCCGTGCATCAGATGGATGTCTTCCAAAATGAAACCTATCAAGCCTTTTTATAGTCAATAAGGTTGAGGTGCTAAAAGATAAATAGGTATGTAATATATTGAAGTGACTAGCTATAAGATGTTTGAAATTGCAAACATCTAATAGATTTCTGATTTTGTTCTGATTATTTTTTTTCTTTGGGATTCTTTGGGTTCTCCCCTCAAACCCACCAGGAAAATATGCTATTATTTTATTGGAAACTTAGAGTTCCATATTAAGATTTCCTAGCTCATGAAGGACAGAAATATTAGAGAGCCTGGAAAGTATGAAAGTTTGTGTTACTTGAAAGAAATAGTGCTTTTGTTAAGTGTTCTAGAAGGTAATTGTATAGGGGAAAGGAGTAAACCTTGCTCCTTACTCCTGCACATGTAGCAGATTGATGGCTAGCTACACCTAGACAGGTTAGAGGATAGTATCAAGGGAAAAGCAGTCAGGGTATTCTTTGGCACACGGTGATTTTCAGAACAAATGGGAAAAGCCATGCCTTTCTATCTTATCTGCCACCACCATCCATGCCTGCTAGATTAAGCTAAATCAAGTAAATGCCATCAGAAGCTAATGCTGGTTGCTGTGAAAGCACATGATCAATTTGTTAAAGGTGTAGGATCTCACCTTTCCCAACAGAGGAGGGGGAAAGACACCTAAGAAAATAAAAAAGCTGGTGAAGTTGCTAGTCATATCCATCCCTGAGAGCTTACTTCTTAAACCAGACCTAAGCTGTATCTCATGAAGCTGCCTATTACATTAGAGATGTTGCTACCAAAATAAACCCAATCTCAATCAGGCTCTTGGAGCTAAGAGACTCAATTTATGCATAGGAGGACCTTGATCTTGGGATGCAGTGTATAGAGTGCTGCTTGTTTTGTCTTCTTTGCTCCTCCCACCCTGGGCGGTTCTGCAGCTGATGAGATGAACAGGAAATAGTAACAAGATTATTCTGCTTGCTCATTTTGTGTAGTTTCTTTTTTTTTGTTTTGTTTTGTTGTTTTGTTTGGTTGTGGTTTTGCATTTTCTTGGTCTGTACCTCTGCAACTTTTGGCTGTCTGGCAGTGCTTGAGCTAGATGAAGAGTCTGCAAGCTAGGATGGTGACTGGTGTCTTCACAGGTGCATTGGTATTGGCTTTCCCACAACAAACTGTCTTGCAAATATTTTGAAGGGGTTCTAGAATTAATAAAATACTGGATTTTAAACATACCTAAAACATGGTAGAAAAATTCAATTGTATTTGCTATTGAACATTTGTCAGAATGCCCCCTCGTTTTTAGGAGATTAACAAGAAGATTATTTTTTTCCATTTTAAAACAGAAAAAGGAAAATAGAATACTTATAAGAAGAATGAAAAAAACAATTCCTAATGTTGTTAAGTATTTTTAAATGCACCATGTAATGTCTAGAAGTTTGTTTTCACAAGCACCACTTTAAAAGCTAAACTGTACTGACAGGAACTCAGAGAAATGCAGATGTTATTTCTCAAGTGAGAAATATGCTTTACTGCTTAATTAAATAAAAACCCCAACTTGTGTAGCTGTGGTTTAGAAATTCAGAGATACCCCCTTGCTAGAGAGGAGGTTAAAGTGTGGTTTAACATAGCCTGTAACCTCATTTCAAGAGATCTGTGTTCAAATTTACATAAATTAGTATTTTAAATCCACTATCTTGAGCGCATTGTTGACATTGTATGCACAGCATATAGTCTGTTACATACTGCAAGCCTGTGGAAGTACAAGTTAGTAACGGGCCATACAAGTTAAGATCAGGGTGACCCATGTAGGTAGTGTTTACTTTGTTGCATGCTGAATTATCTGCTTTCTAGAACTCAAGAGAATTCACATCCGCTTCTTGTAAACTCTAATTTGCTCTGTATACACTTGAAACAAGGGAAAAGTGGCCTTTAAGAATCGAGGAATTATGTAGCATTGCTGTTTCTGTGCATAGTTGTTTAGTGCTTTAGATTTTGTTGAAAGGGGAGTCTGCTGTCTACATGCTTTGGTTACATTCTGTTCCTTAAGAATGTATCCATTTTGTTTATCAGCTTATTACCTGACAAAATAGCAGTTCATGTTGTTTAGAGAATAGTACTGGGGTATTATTAGTATATTATTTATAATAAGTGAAAAAGCCTTATGTCCTTGGAAATCTAACTATTTTATAGAAAACAGTTTAATGCTCATGATGTATTAATGTTAGTTGTTAATATACTGATATCAAACCCTTATAAAAATTTATAAATGCCAATAATTTAATACTAGTACATTATTGTTATGGACATTTAATATGTTCTGTTACATTTCTTAAGAAAGAACAAAATCATCTCAGTATTTGGACCTTTCTGAGTTCACACACTGTCATGTAGAGAATAAGGTAAAGTAGGAAACAGGTAATTGCTGAGGAAACTTAGCTATTTAGTTCAGGCTTTAGCTAGAACTTGGAAGTTGCAAGTCTAATCTCTGAATTTTACCATGTTTTTTCTAATTCTGCCACACCAAGTGAAAGCTTTAATCTCCTGAGAGAAACTAAGTGTGAATTTTACCAATTAAATTGGAGAACCCTGAATTTAATCCAACTACCTTTTTTACAGGTTACATTTCTGCTGGTTTTCTTATCCTTTCCTCTTTATTTTATGGCAAAAGCCTGTTAGAACTCTGAAGATTTGCTATTTCAAATTGGATGAAGACCACAGATTTTAGTTCTGCCATTTTTTTGTAGGGAAACAACAATGACAGTACTAAAAGTACTCTCATTTATTTATTGGTGGAGTACATGTTCTTAACTAGTTCTAAGAATATATATGTACTAAAGAATTGTCCAAATACTGCAGTTATTTTCTCAAGAATAATCCCAATGAAAGGACTCCACTACTTTCTCTATGCTTTGTCCATTGGCCTTGATAAAAGTTCTTGCAGATTACAAAATATTGAGGTTATATTTGGCATGTGTTTTAAATAGATGCAGATAAACAGTGAGACACTGCACAGAAAAGTGTGTATATGTATATATTAATTCTTAAGCATATATATCTGTATATATATATATAAACATATGTGTATATGTATATAGTCATTCTTATGCAGCTTCCTGCTATGAGGTTCTCTTCTAACCCTGTTTCCACATGCACACTAAATTTGATTTAATGACAGGACATTCTTCTGCTCTGCAGTTGCTCTCACTTGTTGTATTTAGTGCTCTGATATGGCAGCTTTCACTATCCATAAAATATGAGCGAGATTCAATAAGCTATCCAAGAGAAATGAGTTTTAAGGAGGTACTGGAATGTGCAGAGGATGACTGTACAAAAAAAAAGTAAGGGGAGTTCTGCGAGTTTATTCTTGGACACTGGGGAAAAAAGGAGAAGGTCATCTGGGCAAGAAAGCCTGCCAGTGTCCTGTCTCAGGGTTAGATGATATGTTGAAATTGTAGATACCACGTGGCAATTGGTGTGTTCTGTGAGTGTGCTCATGTTAGTGTAATGAGGCTACCCACTCATCCTGTGCTCTCTCTGTAGCCCTTCAGCTATTCATAGCATGAAGTCAGAGCCACGTTCAACAGTCACGGATTCTGTGGGGAAAAAGCAACCTGCAACAAGTATTTGCAAGAATGGTCATACTGAAAGTCCCATTTGAATTTTAACTGATGTGAAAGTAGATTCCTTAAACATCTTGCAAGAATTTGTGGAGAATTAGCAAATAGAAAAGGCTGTCTTGTCTACATAGCTTGGGCTACTCAACCAGGAAAAGAGCACAGTTTTGTGAATTAAGTGACCAGTCACACATTGTAAATAACAAGTAGTGATTGTTCGTATTAGTCGGTTGAAAAATGTGTCACAGGGTCAAATATGTTTGCATACACTGCTCAAAGACTTGTGACTAATGAAGTAATTAATAACACCCATGACCTATTTGCAGACACCTGGTGTGCAGATTTTAAGGGCTCATGGGTTATGTTTCCCAAGGAGCAATTCTACCAGCTCTAGCCAAAAATGTGTAAAATCAAGACTAGAACAGAAACAAGTTTCATCACATACTAGTAACATCCATCCTCAACCTTGCTGCAACATACGGTGGATTCTGTTGTGTGACACCCCCTAAGTCAAAACCAGCAGACCCCCAGGCCTCCAGAACCTTCAAATGCCTGTAATAATTTTTAATTAGCTTTCAGGTTTGAGATACTGTCACAATAATATTATTCTTTTACTGATGATATTCAGTACTGATTTGGTTAAGTTCTCTTCAGAGGCAGGCAATGGTCTAATCTGCTTTTCCAGGAGTTTTTACTTACTGCAAGTCCTTTGAGGTGACTGGGCAGAAGAGGATGCCTTGGTGAGTGAAGTGCTGAACAGAATTGGTCCCAAAAACACAGCTTCCATAAAGCTTCCCACATTCCAGAGGGTGCTGCCAAAAAGAAACATCTTCCCAATCCAAGAGGAGGAAGGAGCAGAGGCCAGCACTGGGAGCATGCTATACCACAGGATTCTAAGTTCCATTGCTTATTTAGTGCAGTTATTGTTCATCTGGAGCTGATGTGCTATTATAAAGAACAAGTGAAAACTGCAGCAATCTCTTGGAGGTGTTGCATTTCACACAGGTTTTACTTGAATGCTGTATTATACTTTGTCCTTAAAAAATGAAAATGTTTTTGAGGACGGGGCAAAGGGGGGTACTTTGTTTAGAAAGCAGAGTGTAAACTACAAGGCATCTAGTTTGTAAAACCTTTATTCTCTCTTTTGCTGTAATTGATTACTGGCACCCCCTTTAACCCACCTTAAAGGGCAAGCACGAATTCATGTTTTCGTTCATCAGCCCATCCCTCTGAAGAGCGTTCAATATTAAAACAGTTTGCGAGGAGCAAAGGCAGAAGAAACAAGAGGCCCAGTTAGACCCTGGCAAGGTTAGGAGATGCATGCCTGATGCCTGCAGCAAATCGGCTCCTGTTCCTGTACAATTTTTGCATGGGGAGACCAAGTTAATTGGGGTATGGCTCTGTTCTTTCCTTTATGTGTGACCTTTTATTATCTCTGTGGCCCTGTAGTTTATGCAGTGTCATAAAGCTGTGGGAAAGTCTTTCAGCTAGTGTTATCAGCTGTTGGAAATTAATTTTTAAAAATGAAATATCTGTTTTTTCCATATGCCTGAAGGTGTCTGGGAGTCTGTAAACTGCTGTGGAGGTGCAATTATTGTGGCTGTGATTTTGCTGCGGCTGAGTGTTGCTTGTGCATCTTTTCACCTTCTTTCTCTCCCCTTATTTTCCCCCTTCTCCTGCTTTTTAGTGCAAGCTGTGGGCTGGCAATCAGGTGTTGTGCTGGGGGAGGGGATTTCTTTAGGAGGTGGGGGGGGGTGCTACATGGCATAATTCCCACGAATGTAGGAGGAAGATGAAAAAGATAAAGAAATTTTGTTTTTCTGAGCTAGAGGATTCTCTGCATGACTTCCCCACTGATGGGATCATGTGCTTTCAGGCTGAGATTTTATTAACAATTCAAATGGAAATTGAGGGCACAGGAGGAGCAGATTCTCACATAAACTTGATCTGTCCATGAATGCTGTTCTCTGTTTGCCCTGACCCTGCATGGCTTAAGACACTGCCTGTGAGGCCTGAGTGCCAGACACAAAGACCGAAATGAAAAGCAAGCACATTCCAGTAGTCTGCACAAAGGCAATGGAGCAGTTTCTAGCCATCTCCCCAGGGAGAGATCTTATCTCCTTGCGGCTAAAACCCTTTAGAGTGTTTATTTGTACTCTAGCACCCGAGGTTTATGAATTGATATGGATGCTGATTAAACGCTGCAAGTTTCCTCGGCCAGGTTTTTTGGGAGATGCGGAGGTGTTTCCACGTGTGGTTTTCTTTCCCAAATACCTATCAGTATTTATCAAAAGGTTGCTCTGGTTTCCTGGTGAGTGAACACAGGCAAGTGCCGAGGGAAAAGGCAACCAGCAAGTACGCTCATTAAAAAAGTCATCACCAGCCTTTGGAGAGTTTTTTTTGAAACTTTTCCTTTAGGACACGATACCTATTATTTAATGCCTGTAATATTAGCGCAGACTGTCACCGATGCTGGCTGCTTGTGCTCGACAGCCCTCGGGAAGGTTTGCTCCTGAGTGGCCGTACCAATTAAATGTTGTGTCGACTTGGTTGACCTTGTGGCAGGGAAGCCAGTGGCGCCTGGCACTGGGGCAGAGGGTACGTGAGGCAAAGCTGCTGTAGTCACATCTGCACGGCCATTGCTTTCCGCCAATGGCAGTGAGTGAGTGATGCTGCCTGTCGGGGAAAATTCTGTGGGGAATGAGAGCTTGGGGGGGGTGCGTGACAAGGGTTTGGTGGTAATGTTTTGTCATTTTCTTCAGACTGGAGGCGGGAGAGGCTAGCAACATAACCCAGCAAAAAAAAATTCAAAATCTCTGTGGTTGCCTGATGTTAATACTGGCAGAGTCTACAGATGCTGGAGATTCTTTAATCAAACTAACAAACAGTGATATTCCTGTTGTCCTAATCGGACTTCCTTTTATGAAAAATATAAGGATATGTAAGTAAATGTAGGAAAAATACAAGTAAACAGTTGCTTTGACATTCTAAGGAGTGCCTGTTTTAATCACCTTAGTTTCACTTTTTTAAGCCAAAACAAAAAGAAGAAAAAAAGTCCTGACCCAAAAGCCAGCAACTTTTAGGTAGGATATCATAACTATATGCTTATTTGGGTTTTTTAGGATGTTTAATGGCTTCAAAACTTTTGATACCCCTTAAGGTAGTTAAATTGGTGGAAAAAGACTATAAAAGGATATTGATTCAAATAGTTTTGTTGCCTGAATTTTATGGGGTTATATTATCCAAAATTAATGGTTGTACTTGGGCACATTGTCAGTAATTGGTGACAAAATTGCTTTATTGCTTTTCTTTCATTTGATGCTAATTGATGGCTGTACATTATTAAGTTCAAGCCTCTTCTGTAATTCTCCGCCTCCATAAATATTCTTAGTGGCAATGTGTGTGAGCAAACTTTTTCTTCAGTATATGCAATAATTACTTTATAGGAACATGATAACAAACAGATTTCTGGCATAATTTATAGAAATGTGATAACAAGCAGACTTCTGGCATAATTTTTTCTCAAATAATGTGAATGTTATTTGTTCAAGAACTTGAAGTCATTTTAGTAGGCAGGAATACATTAGTTATATAATCTGTTAATTGATTCATGTGTAAAAACCTTGGTTTTCCATAAAAAAGTATTTCTTAGCAACTTACCCAGTACTTCACAAAATCTATCCTTTGTTTTGTTTTACCAGTTAAAAACCTTCTGCCTATTAATGAAACTGGTGTTTGATACAGGGCAGAATTTAATCTGTTTTCCAAATTATAGAATTTTAGTACTATGTAAGTATTTTTAAGTGTAGAATAAGTACAAGCTACTTGTACTTTTTCACACAAGCATTATGGAAAAACTAGCTTGTGCATGTGGTATCTTTATGTTTACTCAGGATTTAAATAAAGAGAAGGTTTATGCACATATGTCACAAAAGTAGAATATACCTATCAAAGTAGAATAGAGAAGAGAGTAGCTAAATATTAAATTACTATTAAAAGGGAATTGTGATGGCTTTGTAAGTATACATTAGTTAAAAAAAATAAATCCAAATAAACTTAAAAATATAATTGTAGAAGTTTTTAGAGTTTCAAACATTAGACTTACTTTCTCTGCTGTCTAATCCTGTAGGAAAAAACTCTGAGAACTGAGAACTGTATCTTTCATTTCACTAGTAGAGGACTGCACCAATGATGAAATGTTGCTTTTGTGATTGTTGCCCAAGTCTTATCTTACTTATCTTACTTACTTGTGATTTCTTCTTACTTTATGTTTTTGTTTCATCTTTTATAATGAGTTATGTTTAAAACTTAATTTAAAAATAAGATGCATAAATTTATAAACATTTCCATTATTATAAAGTAGTATATTGTTTAAATCAATTTTTAGAATTGCTAAATTTTAAAAGCAATTTCATGCATCTTTTTGACATAAGTGTTGTCCTTCCCATTTCCACCCCTCCCCCCGCCCCTCACCACCCAAAAGGAGTTTTGGGGAAGAAGAAGAGAGAAAATTGACATTTGGAACTAGAAATTTTTAAAGTTATATAAGTGTTAACTGCTGAATCAAAGAAAAATAATCAAGATTTTTGGCAAGTTGAATTAATCAAAATTTGTTGGAGGACTTTTATTTTATTTCATTTCTTTAAAGCGTGCTTCAGTTACGAACGCAGAGTAAAACTTCGTAGCAGAGGCACAATGTACTAGAAATATGAACTCTGTCTCATTCCACAGAGAATCCTGCACCTGCCTGTGTTTGGCACGAAATACATGTAAACATCTGTATTTTAAACCCAGCTAAGAGAAGCTGCCGCTCTTTAGAGTACCAACAAAGAATGACATTTAGCAAAAGTGCATGAACTGGTTTAAATGAAGTATTTGTAGGTGAAAACCACCACTGCAAGTTAGTGCTTGCTTGGGTGTCTACTTGCAGATCTTAGCTGGTGTAGTTGTGCTAATCTTATTTCTTTGTCTTTCTTGCACTTCTGTGTAATTAAAGATCTTTGCTCTGCATCTATAACTGTGGGTGTGTGTGGAGAGGTGTTCACATTTCTGTAAGGCAAATATACTTGCTCACATATCACTGTGTGCTGCATGCTTCTCTTAATCTCTAGAGATACAGCTGCGCCATCTCAGGCCACACAGGGCAAAGGCTCTTAGCTTGAACTTGTTTTCAAGCATAGCAGAGCTCCTCATCATTGCAGGCTTAGGGATATGTCTGTAGTAGAGGAGCATTTAACCGCTTCCATGATGCATTCACAAGTTTTAATGTGGGATGGGTTGAAGTTGGCACTGTGCCTCTTCAGCTGTGATGTCTGCTCCCTGCAATGCAATCTCCCTGCCCCAGTCCTGTAGTGGCCTTTCTGGGGAAGGGGTTGGAGCCATGGCCTTCTGCCAAATTTTTGTCTAGTAGATGTTTGTTGAAGTGAAACTCATAGCTCTTGACTACAGTGATGTAACAGAACGATTGTAGTCCACAGCTTCATGCCATCTACACTTGAAATTGACTGCACCAGTGTGTGTGTGTGTGAAAAAATTCAGATCTACCACAGATCACCTACCTTGATTTCTTCATTTGTAAAGAGACTAGAGATGAATGATTTGAGAGTTTATTGCCATTTTAAATGTGGGAGGTTTCCACTGAGAGGAAGTTTGTGCATGTGGGAAAGTTTGCTACTCCAAACATAGGGGACCACCTGCTGCTCAGGCAGCCCTGTGTTCCCTACTCATAATATCTCTTGGTATTCAAACACATCTGAGGAATAATTAAATACCTATTTATGGCATTTTTTTCTCATCTGTGTGCATGTGCTTTATTTTTGCTTGAAACAGAGGATGATGGTATTGCTGGACCTCAAATATCCACCTAGTTGATGTGCTCTGAATTTGACCTCAGGAGAAAGGTACATACTTGATAGCAGTGACAATACAGAGAATTTAGGCCATAAACTTAGATATTCTGAATTTCATCAGAGATGCTTAAGTTAACCTCATATGAATAAACTCCCCTCACAAGTAAATGAATGATGAGCTTTTCCTGAAAAAGACAATCTTGGAATGACAAAGTTGGGAACTCATTTGCGTAGGTTGTTAGGAAGTAAAAAATAGAACTCTGAGAATTGATGCTAATGAGACATTAAAGTAAGACTTAGGCTTATGTGTTGTAGTGAAATGCAGACTTAGTTGTTAAAAATCTTTTTGTAAACCACTCAGAAATTTATGATGTGAATGGAGCTGGTTGAGGAGAAGGCGCTGATGTAATTTGTCAATCTGGTTGTAAATCTCTTCTAAATGTAGTTTAAACTAAAAGTGAAGTAAATACTTGGGCTTAGAATTGCCTTTAATTTCTTTTAGCTATCTTCAAATGATACATATAGCATATAGCATGCACTTGTTGTGTGTGTTTCTTCTGTTCTTATCCAGTAGTGTGAGCAAGAGAAGAGGAGGGGAAGGAGCCTGTAGCACACAGCCCCTAGTTTTCACTGTTTCTTTTATACACGGAAAATGTTATGTTTTTCCTAGCTTCACAGAGGGGGCACCAGAATAAAATCTGTGCTGTCAACTCTTTTTACCCATTGTAGCAATGCAAGCACTTCAAGAGGGGCATTCACACCTTCCCACTTCAGTATCCCAGATTGGGTGCCAAAACTGGGCAGTTAGTCTCTGTATGCTTCCTGTGTTGTTGATGGAGAAGTTTTTCGCAAAGACAATCAAGGCATCCTCCTTTTCACTCTCCTTTTCAGAGCAGTCTCCTTTTCTCATTGACCATGAAGGTACCCTGAAGTCATGATATTATGACTTCCATGAAACTGCAGCATGACGACTTTCCCAGCTTAATTGCCTTCAATGAATGTTGCCAGCTTTTCTAACAAATTATATGATAGTGATGTCTAGTATTTAATATTGGCCATATTCTAATAAGGCATTCTCTACAGTAGGTGTAAGATATTTCATCTCTGGTTTCTGTGATTAGATTTTAACACCAGTTATTTTCTACTTTTCTACTCTACAAGGGAAATATATATTTATCTTAACAAGCTCTGATTGGTCCTGATGAGTCTTAAGATAAACAGAAAATAAAGTGTTGCATGCTTAAATTTACTAAATAGGGATGAACTAAGGAATCTTCCTAATTTGAGAAGTCATGAACGTCTCAGCATTGTACCTTCAGCGAAGTTGTCTTTGATTGCTGTTACAGGGGAAAAAAAATGGTGAGGAAAAAAAAAGCTACTCTAAGATTAAACATGAACATAATAATGAAGAAACAATGCAGCATAGTCAACCAGGCATGAAAAACGATCTATTGAAGCTAAGAGGCCAAGTGCCTCATCAGTTGGATTTTAATAATTCCTGGCAGAAGTGCTTGTACTTGTACAGCAACTGTTTTAATACCTAATTGAGTTTCAAGTTGAAATATGACAGTCTGTCTTGAAACATGAAGAGAACATTTCCTGTGATACAAGTCTAAGCATTTCTTTACCTTCTAAACTGAGACTAGAAAATTGGTAATACTTGTGTTTTCAGATACCAGGGGCCTTCTAATCATGCAATAACTAGAGCTATATCCTGTGCAGTTTTACTATTGTTACCTCTTTTGTCTTCCTTTTGTTGACCATATTCACTTAATGCAGTTTATTCCTTTTTAAAAAAACATTTCATTTGCTTTACAGTTAGCAGAATAACTAGCAGAACATCCCTGAGTTCTGCCTGAGGAGTCTAGCTACAACAATAATTGCAAGTTTCAACAAAAATGTGACTCTAAGTCTGCCATACTAATTAGGCACCTGATAATCAAGCATTACTCTTACATGTTCAAGAGTACAACATAAACAAAACTGAAGGTTAGGAGAAGAGATGAGTTTGAAAAAAAAGCTTGAATTTTTTACTTAGTGTGCATTCTAAAATGGGTGCACTACAAAAAACAGTAGCTTTGTTTTGAAATGGACTTTTTTCCATTTTGTTTCTGACAATCGATTGGTATGTGAAGCTGGAGCTTTTCAGGAAAAGTCTGGGATTATGACTTTGTCAGCCTCTGCTTTTAGCACAGCAATGAGGTTATCAATAATGCATTGGAGACCTCAGAATCCTTGAATGTAGGGAAATCACAGCTGGTCTGGGTTTATTGTTGAAATTGCAGATTTGTACCAAGAGGTCACGACAACTGCATGTCAGACGGTCACACATACACACACAGAGCTGTGTCTTGGGGGAATGAGTGGAATAATATCTGAAGAATTGCCACTGCCCATGTTATTTAGAAACTCTTCATTTGTTTCTATGGTACAACTTAAAAAGCAGCATATTTAATGCTGCTTGCAGAGGCCTTTTGACATTGTGGCCTTTCCCAGTGTTATAAGTTTTATTGTTTTCCTGACAATTTTATTCATATACTAACAGCTTGCTTGGCAGCAATGTTCAAATTCGATACTTAGGCTTTCTGGTCACGATGATGGCTGGCAGTAATAGAGAGGGAGAATAAGTGAGTGTGGAAATGCAAAGCTGTCTCTTGTTACATTTTATCGATCTCATTCTGGTGTCATTCAATTAAGACAGAAATGTGATGGATAGTGTCTGCATAGATTCCTACTTTGCTTTCCAGCCACTCTATATAAAGCTTTTTGGGGGAGGGAGGGTGGAATGGAGAGTGAGAGGAGGAGGGCTAGCAAATCAAAGATACAGTGTGATTTGAATTACAGATCAAACTTATCTTTTAAAAAATCATCATTCTAAAGCTATGAGGAAAAACAATATTAATAGAGCTATCATTCTGCGTTGTCTTTCTAATAGGTATCTATTAAATATTAAATGTCCAGCCTATTGTTCATTGTAGTCATGTTTTTTTTGTTCCAGATCTTGCCTGTGATTTATGAATTTAGTACACAGGTAGAAATAGACCAAGATTTCTTTCAAATGAAAGAACTTACTTGCCTAAGAGATTTGTCTGCATGCTCTGGGGTGGTAGTTCCAGATAAACCTCTGAAGATAAGAGCTGTTGATTCAGTCAATTGTTTTAAGTATGGCCCAAAAAATGATAGAGCAGTTCTTGAGATGTATTACAAAAATGCAGAGATTAGTTCCATAGGATAAAGTAGGTCTTCAGGCTGTGGAAATTTCAGGACTAAGAAATTAATGTCAATGTAAACTCTAGTTTTCTATCTAAAAGATGAACAAGACAGTCCTAGAATGCACTGGTGACTTCCAGAAGCACTTTCTATCAACTAAAGTTGGTAGGTCTCCTTAGTCAGACAGAAGTTTCCTGGGAGAAAAACTCTCAAATCTTGGATTCTCTTCCCATTCTCTAGACCTAGAGGAAACAGGGCTGTATGTTCAGATCTCCTCTTCTCCAAGGGAACATACAGGGGAAGGCTTTGCAGCTCAAAACGCTATGTCCAGGCCAGGTTTGGGATTCTCTGCTGAAATGAAGTTACCTGGGAAAAAGACAATTTATCAGAAGAAAAATTCTTTACAGCTGTCTATCAGCCATTATAGCTATCATAAACAAACCTCCAAATGAGCAAACAAACAAAAAGCAAAACAAATAAATTCTAACCAGCTGGCTTTATGAGCTTCTGGGAAATCTGGATTTCCGAGGTCATGCAGTATGTTGGCCTGGTACTTCTGGCTTTCCAGGCTCCCAATTTTGTGGCAAGTAAAGATTTTTCACCCTTTGTAGCTTGGCTGTGGCTCCCTAAGTCCCTTTTACTGCATTGGAGAGCACAGGAGCCTTAGGAGCTACTTTTCAAGTGAGGACTTTGGTTTTTTCATGTTTAGGACTGTATTTTTCTTGTAACTGCCATTACTGAATCCACAGTTACAACTATGGGAGGCATTAATTACTCTAAGAGCTAATTAAGTCTTAAGATTATTTTAAGGTAATTAACTTATAAGTCACATTTTAAATGTGATGAGACTAAGATTTTTAGAAACTGAAATGCCTATTTCTAGCCCTGTTACTCATCCAGATTAGATATCCTGAGTGTTTGTGATAGCTGTGTGCTA
The DNA here is from genome assembly GCA_013400935.1 of Turnix velox. Lineage (NCBI taxonomy): Eukaryota > Metazoa > Chordata > Aves > Charadriiformes > Turnicidae > Turnix > Turnix velox. Next base: position 761,734 of record VZTY01013224.1, read on the forward strand.
GTGACATAGTGAAATAGAGCCTTGAATACGGTTATGGGTCTGAGTACTGGATTCATCAATCTGAAGATCAAACTTCAGATGGGATATGAGTTTTCAGAATTACAGAATTTCAGATGAGAACATGTGTTTGAGATGAGTTGAGGTTTCTCAGAATGGTTTGATCTTACTTGTGGTATTAATTAGATGAATCTGCTCAATCAATCATCAGTGTTTTTTCTGCTGTATGAAGTGTCTTCCCTTTGTGCAAGGAGTTCTAGAGGGGATCTGTAACTTGTCTTTTGAGGATGGTAGAAAAGGAATTGCATGAGTGAGTTATAGCCTCCCAGACATGAAGATGCAAGAGGGACCTCAGGCAGTTCCACTCTTTCCTGATTTTTTACCTAGTAGCAAAGCCAGGTGCATTCAGGATTTTGTATTATTGTTGCAGCTGAGCTTAGGTGAATCATAGCTGTCTAATTCCTGCTCCCTTATATGCAGCTATTTAAATGTCAGAGGTACGGAGTGCCTACAGCTTGAATACTTATTCCATTGCCAGTGTCTTTAGAAATAAGTTTTATTAAAAGACAGTGGGCCAGATTCTTACATGTTCCTGTCCTTGAAAAGTGACATTGTTTTTATTGTTAAAGTTATGCCAAGGTGTATAACATGTTGTAGCAAAGACAGCACTGTTGTGCAACATCCCCTCTTTGTTGAGGAGACTTTCAGTGCTGGGACATTTGATAAATCATCCCTTCTTCATATGCCTCTCAGGTATGAAATTCAAGATGTTAGTATACACATCAGTCAGTGTTCCATGAATTGTATGGGCAGTCACACAGCAACTGGTTTGGGTGCTATTGGTTTAGCTGGCGCTATTGGTTTAGCTTCTTAATGTAAAGCTGTTAAGGTGATTTAATTGTTTGACACCCTGAATAGGATAGATTACTGTTTTTTCCTACACTCCAAACAGAAAGCTTGCATTGCTTCTTCCTGGCTTTTTGAGCTCATGTAACATAGTAGAATCATTTTACATTTTTAAATAGGGCTAATCTCATTGCAGAAAGAGAAATGTTTATGTTATAAATAAGAAGAAAACATTTTTAAAGATAATGTGACTTTGAGGGAGGATATTCAGGAGCTTTACAGTGGCCATGTGAAATATTTATAACCAATGTTAAAGTTGATGGTTTGGGTTTTTGGGTTTTGGTTTTTTTTAGTGGATACATGTAAGTATAGCAGGTCGCAATAGCCATACATACACTGATGTTAGGAGGAAGAAAGCCAACCAATCTCCAAATTCAGTACTTCTTCATAAATTCTACAAGGCAGCTTTTAATATAATTTCTCCACCACAAGCTTCTTTATTCTCTGGCCTGATGAAAGCTCACTGAAGTGTACTTTTGGATAAAGCCAGCTCACCTACAGCTAACCCTTGAGCTGAAAATGATCATGCATTAAGTTTGTAAAAGTTCAGTTAGACAGTTTTCTGTTTAGTTTCACACTTCAAGTAGAAGTCTGTACTTCGTAGTGCCAGAAGCAGTACCACAGGAGCAAGCTGTTTTATAAAGTATTTTAATCTCAGAAGGAAACAGCTATAGCAACACAATAAAAACTTACCATCTTAAGGTTTTCACTGGAATTTCCAGGGTTTTTCTAGATTTTAGAAATTTGTAGAAGGCTGTGGGGAGAGGAGGGAGAGAGAAAAGAAGGTTGGAAGGGTTTCCTACATAAGTATATAAGCAGTTATGGCCTATTGTACTTTTTAAAAAGTTGAAATATTTCAGTAGCTTGAAAATAAGCCAGACAGCCTGTGTATTATGAACGGAGGGGAAAAAAAGGATAAAAATAAATAAAGAGCAGCTGTAGTTCTGTTAGCAGTGTGACAGAGTTAAAAGGGATCTGAAAAATTATAGCATACATTATATATACAAGCACAAGAAAAAAAGAGTCCACAGTATATAAATACTTGTAATTTCTGTTCTGTTCTGAAGACTTAGAGTTCACTGTTTAATTTAAAAGCAACTTTTTTTCCCTTTTTTGAGTGCTTATGAAGATTTAGGATTAAATACGTAAGACAAGATAGAGCTTTAAACACCTTGCCTACAACCAGAAAAAAAAAGTGTCTCAATACCCAAGTTAGTTATGGTTTTGACTATTAGCAGCTGCAGCAAAAATTTACCAGAAATGCAGGAACTGTCTAGCAAATTAGTATAGAAAGTAATAATGTTGCTTAAGAAAAAAACCTTTTTCTTTTAGCATTATTTTTGGCCTTCTCAAATTATTTATTTTACTTCTTGGTACTTCACTGTAGGTGGGTTTGTATACAATAACATTTTTCTCATCTAGAATTAATCCTCATTACTTTAGTGTGTGAAGAACAAACATCCGAAGTATTTTAATTTTATTTGGTAATTAAAGAAAGAACAAGAAGTAGTCAGGGTCTGCTTGAATTTTAGTTCCAGATTTGGTTCCAGAGTATGATGAACATTCATTAAATCTGCACTATATCCAGTAAACTAGAGCTAGTAAGGTAGTCCTGGGTTTGTCTTTTGATTTGTCAGCATTAATTGACTTCCCCATTAATCTAAAACTGTACAATCTTTCAGAGATGATGTTCCAGTTGAAGAGGAATCAATGAGGTATATACTTTCATTCTACCTGAATTTCAGTATTTAAGTCATATACTTATTCTGGTAGTCAGCAAATGTCAGGTGGTATGTATAAAAAGAAGCATTTTCTTGAGAAGAGTAAACTGAGTTTCATCCAAGAGAGCATCAAAAAATATAAGTGGAATCTGTTAACTGTTAGTCATAATAATTATTATTAGATGTGACAATGGTGATTATCAAGATTTTTGAAGGAAAGTCAGGAATACAGTCATGTTAACTAATGGCATGGCAAACAAAGACCTCATCTTCATAGCATCATCTGTTTCTGGGTTGGAGCAGTTGAACAAAACTCTTCACACCTGATTTTCTATGTGCAATTTTACAAATTGTTTCTCACAATTGGAAACAGGGAGGAGCTGTGTAGCAAGTCATGTTAGTGATGCAGATGTTGGTAGTAATCAAATGGAGTTAACTACATTCATTACAGTTTTCTGGGCCCAGCCCTTGAGCCAATTTTTTTTCACAGAGAAGCATATGAAAGCCTATCAAAGCCATGGGCAGCCAGTTTCTCCAGTAGAATGCTGTGGGATACAGTGTCAAAATCTTTACTTAAGTCTAAATAGACAAGATCTGTGGCTTTTCCACTAGGTGAGTATCCTTGTCCTAGAAGGACATCTGGTTTCTGAAGCAGGACCCACCTTTCATAAACGTGTGATGACTGGGCCTGATCACCTGGTTGCCCTGTATGTGACTTGTGATGAAGTTAATTACTGAAAAATTCCCATTTTGGTCCTGAGCTGTATGATTTTTTTTTATATTTCTGAGCATATATTCTAAATGCTTCTGGGAAACATACCAAAGTATTAAGGACTGTGTCTTCTCAAAGGAAGGCTTTTCAAAGAGCATGAAATGCAAATAGTTTTTTGTGCTTATTTAACTTATGTTGTTAACTTATTTAACTTATGTGCTGATGATCTAGTTCCAATCCTCCTGAGGTTTCTTTCAAATATTTTGGATTGGTGGATGGACAGATGGGTAGTTGGATGGATCAGTCTAGCTGGGAATCATACTTGAAGTCTGTTTGAAAGTAAAATTCACATTGGTAATTTGACAATTCACAATGTCATCACAAAGGATGACAAATGTTCTGTGGAGCATCTCCAGACAAAGGACAGCTTGACTGAATTAATTTCCATTGTCAGAAGCACATACCAAGATTCAGTTTCCTTAGGCCTTTTTTCCTCTGCTTTATTCTTGTTGTACAATTTAAATAGACATACCTAATTGATGGTTTGCTTTCTTTATTGTCAAACTGGAAAATCCTGAGCAAGTTATTTTTAGATGTAAAGTGATGGAATGAATAACCTCTTAGAGAGCAGCTGATCTATAACAATCAGACTCAAAACCAATTTATTCTAGTCCTTGGGAAAAAGGGAGTTTGGGGTTCTATGAAAGAATGAAATAAAATTACTGGGTATTTCTGGAAGATTGACTGTGAGATAAGAATACAGATGCTGATATCATCAGGTACTCCTAACAGCAAGGATAACAGATCTCTGGACCTCTGGTCCAGTGAAGGAATATTTAAATCAATCATAGAATCATAGAATAGTTTGGGTTGGAAGGGACCTTAAAGATCATCAAGTTCCAACCCCCCTGCCATAGGCAGGGACACCTCCCACTACATCAGGCTGCTCAGTGCCTTGTCCAGCCTGGTCTTGAACACCTCCAGAGAAGGGGCATCCACAACCTCTCTGGGCAACCTGTTCCAGTGCTTCACCACTGTAAAGAATTTCTTTCTTATGTCAAGTCTAAATCTACCCCCTTCCAATTTACATCCATTGTTTCTAGTCCTCCCATCCAATATCATATTAAAAATTCCCCTGCCTTTCTGTAGGACCCCCTCAGGTATTGATAAGTTACTCTGAGGTCCCCTCTGAGCCTTCTCTTCTCCAGGCTGAACAACCCCAACTCCTTCAGCCTGTCTTCATAGGGCAGTTGCTCCAGCCCTTTGACGATCTTTGTGGCCTCCTCTGGACCTGCTCCTACACCTCAATGTCCTTCCTGTGTTGAGGACTCCAGAACTGGACACAGTAACTCCAGGTGGGGTCTCACCAGTGCCCAGTAGAGGGGCAAAATCACCTCTCTGGACCTGCTGGTCACACTCCTCTTGATGTAACCCAGGATTTGGTTGCTCTTCTTGGCTGCGAGTGCACACTGCTGGCTCATGTTGAGTTTGTCATCAACTGACACCCCCAAGTCTTTCTCTACGGAGCTGCACTCAAGCCACTCTTCACCCAGCCTGTGTCTGTGCTTGGGATTGCTTCCACCCAGGTGCAGGACCTTGCACTTGGCCTTGTTGAACTTCATGAGGTTGGCTTGCGCTCACCTCTCGAGCTTAAGTGTATATCTGTGTTGGATATTTTTGTTGAGTCTTTCTCTTTTTGTGATTAATTTTATGTATAAAACAGGTGTTGATTCCCAGTATGAGTTTAAAAACTGTGAATGGAAAAGGCTGTGGGTAGGAAGCAGTTTTCTAGATTACCATGATCTAATATCCTTTAATACTTGTAGTCCAGGAATGTATTACCTTATCACTGAGTTTAATCACATGAATGTTAGTAATTCATATCCTCAAAAAAATGCCTCCCTTGCATGAAATTTTGAAATGGCTGTACGCAATCAAATAGCATTAATTTATCTCTAAGAAACCAAATAATACTGGTAAGTAAGCATGAAATGATAAAGAATTACATGAATAATAACTGTAAATTCCTGTCTTTGGCAGGTCAAGAAAACAGCATATGAATAGATGAGATCAGAACAGTAGTTTAAAGGCCCACCGTTCTTCCAAATGACATTATCTTTGCAGATTTCTGTCTGAATCCAGTCGGTTGAATGAAATTAGAAATTTGCAATCAGATCCTACTCTTCAGCTGCTCTGTTTAGGGGACTCAAGAGCATGTATTTTCTGACTTTAGTGGGAAGTAAATAATTTTCAGTAATGCTGGCTCCAGATGTTTTTGTTGGTAGCAGAGGAGAAATTTGTAGTTGTTTGATCAGTTTTTATCTACTCATGTAAGCCATTGATCACTGACCTGTATTACATGCCTTTTTGTCAAATACAAAAGTGGACTTGAACATCTTTGTGGTGGTGATACTTGGACATCTATGAATTGACAACTAAACACAAATACCTCTTTACCAAGGATTCACACTTTTCAATTGTTGGAGATAGTAAAGGTCAGAGAAGGGGATTTCTTCAGCTGTGGTAGTTCTGTGGCTGCTGCAAGCTCATTTTTGTGAGTCACCAGTTGCATATACGTGCTGGTTTTGTTCTGTTGTATTTTTACAAAGATTATCAAATGTTAAAATTATAATGACAGAAAAGGTGATATCTAAGAAGGGATTTGGACTGTTTCTATAATCAATCCATCAAAATAAAGTAGAAAGTATAAAATGATAATTATTTATTTTGAAAATTAGTATGTATTACTCTTGCTGTCTGTTGACTTGTTCTTTGTTGTCTTACTTCAACAAGCTTTCCCAAAGTACGGTCCATATTCTGCTAGAAACAAGTTACTTGGTATGTTTAAAACCAAGGGGCTATAATGAATTGAATATGATTTCTACCCTGGAAGAATAACTAATGGATGTGCTAGCGAATGGAACTTGCTTTCACATTTGTTTTGAAAATACTTCAGAGTGCATTAGAATAATGAGCTAGTTACTGATAATGGAATGAGAATAAACAAGGCCGTTTGTATGGTATGGCAAATTAGACGTCAATTATGTGGCAAAGCATCACTGAAGGATGTAGCAGACTGGGAATTAAGCTGCAGTGTTAATTGATTATGAAATCATTTGATAGCCTTTGTTTTCCGCTAAATGATTCTGAGAGTGCATCATAAACTTAAAATCCATTATAGGAGAAGCACAACATTCTGTACTGATGGTAGCCTCAGTAGCGGACCAAACTCTAGCAACAATGAAAAACTCAGATCAGTTTTTGCAACTATTTTGCATAAAGAAGACTGTGCATCTTTCTGATCTTAACATTGTGTAAAATTTGGATCTGCATCCTTTATTTTTGCAACATGAATATTTTAGCTTCAGCTGTTGATATAACTAGTTAGTTAAATAATAGATGGGCTCTTAATCTTTGATGTATATCTATTTTCTTCATGTAATGGGTTGGAGGGGACCTTAAAGATGATCTAGTTCCAATCCTCCTGCTATGGGGAGGATGCCTCATGCCTCCCACTTGACCAGGTAACTGAAAGCTGCATCCATCCTGCCGTTGAACACCTCCAGGGATGGGATATCCACAACTTCTCTGGGCAGCCTCTTCCAGTGTTTCACCACCCCCCAGTACAGAATTTCTTAGAATCATAGAATAGTTCAGGTTGGAAGGGACCTTAAAGCGCATCGAGTTCCAACTCTCTGCCATAGGCAGGGACACCTCCCACTACATCAGGCTGCTCAGTGCCTTGTCCAACCTGGCCTTAAACACCTCCAGAGAGAAGGCGTCTACAACTTCTCTGGGCAACCTGCTCCAGTGCTTCGCCACCCTCACTGTAAAGAATTTCTTTCTTATATCTAACCTGAATCTACCCCCTTCCTAATATCCAGTCTAAATAGTTTAAAACTATTACCCCTTGTCCCAACCCTAAACTCCCTGATAGAGTCCCTCCCCATCTATTGTATATTGTCCCCATTAATGTAATGGAAGGCATCTATAAGTTCTCCCCAGAGCCTTCCATTCTTGAGGCTGAACAGCCCCAATGCTCTTAGCCTGTCTTCATGAAGGCTGCGGTGCTCCTGATCATATTTGTGGCCTTCCTATGGACTCCCTCTAACAGATCCATGTCCTTATGTTGCAGGCCCCAGAGTTGCACATAATACTCCAGCTGGAGTCTCATGAGAGCAGAGTAGGTTGCTTAGAGCCTCATCAAGCCTGGCCTTGAACGTTTCCAAAGATAGGACCTCCACCACCTCTCTGGGCAACCTGTTCCAGTGCCTCATCACCTTCATGGTGATAAAATTCCTCCTAATGTCTAACCTACCTACCTAGTTTAAAACCATCGCCCTCCATTCTATTGCTACATGCCCTCGCAAATAGTCCTTCCTCAGCTTTCCTGCAAGCCCCCTTCAGATATTGGTAGGCCACTATGAGGTCTTCCCAGAGCCTTCTCTTCTCCAGGCTGAACAGCCTCAGCTTTCTCAGACTATCCTCATACAAGAGGTGCTCCAGCCCTTGCACCATCCTTATGGCCTTCTGCTGGACTGTCTCAAATAATTCCATGCTCTTCTTGTTCTGAGGGCTCCAGAACTGGATGCAGTACTCCAGGTGGGGTCTCACAAGAGCTGAGTAAATGGCCAGAATCACCTCTCTTGACTGGCTGTGGCTATGGCTTTGCTGATGCAGCCTAGGATACAATTGGCCTTCTGCAAGTGCACGCTGATGGCTCATGTCCAGTTTTTCATCCATCAGTACTCCCAAGTCCTTTTCCACAGAGATGCTCTCTATCACATCACCTCCCAGTCAGTATTGGTAATTAGGATTGGCCCAGCCCAAGGGCAGCACCCTGCTGCCTCTGAACTTACAAGGTTTGCATAAGCCCACCTCTCCAACTCCCTCTCTTTTTGTGGAAAGCCTCTTCTAACTAACTGAATTCTGAAATTAACCGAATATTGTGCAGAATCTGTTCACTCTGTAGTCACAAGTGGAGCAAGTGCTTCTACTCGAAGAAGCAAGATGCTTCAGTGTTAGCTGATTAATAATGTCCAGCTTCTATGTAACATAGCTCTCAGTTTCGCTTCAATTTGGAGAACACAGGAGTTTGCATCTGATTTTATACTTATCCCAAGGCATAGTCTCTGTGGTACATGAACATCACCAGGTAGCAAAGATGGGCCTCTGGAAATGTACTACATCTTTGGAAGTTTTAAATTTGGTGTCTGCATCACCAGGCTGTCCACCCCTCTCTTGTACTCTGTTTTGGTGGGTTTCACTTTTTCTTCTGCTCCTGTTCATCCTCCTAGACTAGATTTTTAATTTTGGAGTTGGTGAAATTGCCATAAATCCAAACCAGTTATTTTTTAAGTGCTTTATAACCTTTGAAGAGGTTTCTCTGTTGCTGTGCTTAGTGCAGGATTCCTTGCCTTTTGTTAAGAGATAGGCAGTGTGATAGCCGTACTCATTCTGACTGCCTCTCTTCTGCCTCGGATATGATCACTTCTTGCTACTTCCCACTTTCTTCTTCTGAGGTCAAGGGACCTATGTCTGTGGAGATACCAGAATGTAATGATAAAAGGAAGATGAAATGGGGTAACAGAGTAGTGTGAAGTACAAAAAGCATAAAGGGACAGACCACAAATCTGCCACAGAGGTTGGGAAGACACAGGTGTGTTATGTGACCATCCCGGATAGCTGCACAGCTGTTCTTTGTGCAGTCCGAGTTTTGGTCTCCATGGTGGCCTTTGACATTCAATTTTATTTCTTTCTGAGAACAAATGTTGTCCTAGACACTAGGAATAACCTCCACTTTGCTGGGATGCATCAGGAGGTTTTAAGTTCTGCTCAGACAGCTGATAGGGGTTATCAGAAGGGATTTCATAATCATGCTGAACTTGAAGAAAGTAAAGAAACCCTAGCAAAAAAAACACCAGAAACTGTTGTCCTACATATTCCACTGAATAATGTTACCTTTGTATATGAATGTGTACTGAGTAATAAGAATCCTGAGAATGGGATGAGATAGAAGGCAGTTGAGCCAATCTGACTTTATTTGATTACTAGCTGTGCTAATTTTGACTTGCATAGCATTTTTTTTCAGAGTAGCTACTATAGCACTATGCTGAAAATGGTGTTGATAATAGAGGGATGTTTTAGTTTCTGCTGAGCAATGCTCACACAGAGTCAAAGCCATTTCTGCTACTCACCTTGTTCCACCGGCAAGTGTGCACAAGAATTTGGGAAGGGACACAGCCAGGACAGCTGATCCCAACTGAACAAAGGGATATTCCATGCCCTATGATGTCATGCTCAGTATATAAAGCAAGGGAAAGAAGAAAGAAGAGGGGGGACATTCAATATTATGACTTTTATTTTCCCAAGTAAACATTATATGTGATGGAGACCTGCTTTTGTGGAGATGTCTAAAAGCCTGCCTGCCCATGGGAATAATGAATGAATTTCTTAATTTGCATTGCTTGTGTGTGTGGCTAGCTTTTACTTTACTTATCTTTATCTCAACCAATGACTTTTCTCACTTTTACCCATCCAATTCTCTCCCCATCCCACCAGTGGGGAGCAAGTATGGGGGGCTGTATGGGTCTTGGTTTCCAGCTGGGGTTAAACCACTACCCCGGTTCATATAAATACTGTTCTAGGGCCATTTATACATAGGTACCATACGTATCTTTAATGGTATTTAATTGAAATTAAAGAAGCTGTTGGAGTGGATGCTGTGAATGCATATGAAGAATATTACTTAAAACCATAAGCCTTGATATGATAAACCATAACAAGTCTGAAGGACTCATAATGGCTTATCATGTCAATAAAATGCACTTAAAAATCCCCAAGTGATTAGAAGGAGCCATTTCAGTCTATTATATCAACTGTTATATGCTGAGAGCATGAGAGATTTATTTTTCTTCTCCATCCTCTGTTAAAAAAACAAAAAGGAAATTAAATCATAATAAGCTATGTTCAAATAGAATCAAGGTACTAAAATAAACCCGCAGAAGGAGATTTACAAATTACAAAGGCAGTCGAAAATTCTCTCCAAGAAGAGAATACTCTTTTGTCACTCTTGATCTCTCATTCCTGAGCATTGTAGGATGTTTTAAGGATGAAGTGTGTGCTTGCATCAGTGCTGTTCTTGTTGAACTGTTGAGAAACATGCGTTTAACATTTTGTAACAAGAAATTGGAATCCTTTTTGCCCTTAAACTAGTGATAACCTCCAGTACTTGCACATATGGTAAACTGAATTGCTTTTACTACCCCAAGTGGCAGTAAATGCTCAGCAAGGACTGTAGCAGAAGGAGATGGTGTAGTTTTCCTGTCATGGTACTTTTCCAGACTGATTTTTCCAAGTATCTTCTTGAGGGGACAGGCAAAGGGTAAGGAAGTAGTATCCAAGCTCTTGAGGGTAGCAGGGGCCCTGATGTTTGTTAATATCATACTGTCAAAGCTCTAGCCAGGGGCAGCTGCTCAAAAGCAGTAGTTTGATGGTGTCTTTCTATACTGGAGACAATCTGTTGGTCTGTGTTTTCTCTACATGTTATCTGCCTGTTGTCTGTTTGCTTTTTGTTACCTTAACTGGCTGGGAGACTCAGGGGATCCAGCAGGCTTGGAGATGGATAGCAGGAGAGTTGGCCTTAAGAAACGGCCTTCGGTATAAGTGAGGGAGGAGCTAATTTTGGAGGTGATAACTGGCTGCGTTTTAGCCAGGGGAAACCTGGTTTGTTAATTTAAATAGTTGAGTCAGGAAAAATTGGAAATGATTTTTGCTGTTTATAAAGAAAGTTACTACATTTTCCAGCTGAAAGGAGAAGTAGTTCTCTAAAAAGAGGACTTTACTCTTCCCTCATAAATCTAACTCTACTGGCTTCCCTGCTGCCACTAGAATTCATACAGGAGTGAGAAGCCAGCATGAATCCCTTCTATCACTCGCTGACTCTGAACTGGATTACGTAGCCAGTCTGTAGCATTTCAAGCAGATCTGAGCTGGCTCTCTGGGGCCAGCTTTGCAGATGGGTCTGGTACAGTCTTAAAATAGCCCCTGGGGGCAGATTGCTGGTAAAATTGGTGTTGTGGCTCCCCAGGCTGGAGCAGTGGTTAGAGGGAGAGAGAAAGGCTGCTCAGTAGCTCAATGTCCTGCCCTCAGCTGGCAAGCTTAACCTTTGCAGTGCCCACGTTTCAGCTGTTTTGTGTCTGAAGAGATGGAGGAGAGTATTTTGGGAAATTGATTTTTTTCCCCTCTCAACTATATCCCTGCTGTTGCTCTTGCAGATACTATGTCTTACATTTAATGCAATCCTTCCAGATAGTCCAGCTTTGTCTTCTCAAGGCCTGAGTCATGCCTACTTCTGCCTGTCTGGAGTTAATTCCTGCACCCAACTCACATGCTTGGGGTGTCCCTGGAGCAGTGATTGCACAGGGCTGCATCTTTCGGAGGGATTCTTCAGTGCCATGGCTGGCAGACAGATGGGAGAGAGAAAATAAACAGGTTCAGGAGGTGGGGAAAAATGTGCTGGTGGAAGCCAGGGGAGGGAAGCAGTGGCAAGTAAACGTAGCTGAACAAGAGGAAAGAGATGTTTATGTATGCTTGTTTAAGGTTTTCAGTGGGAATAAATGCAAGTCTGCGAGGACGGTTTCTCTCCTCGTAGTGCTGTGAACCCTTTGTCCATTTACGTGCTGTTATGTGTGAGCAAGAAATTTGGCATTGTGCAATTTTCTTTATGGCTGGAATGTATACAGCGAAATTTGGCAGACGAAAATTTAACTGGTGCATGAGAGTCTGAGTTTGAGACTCAGCTGAAATAACAAGGCAGAATGTGCACATTCACATAGGTATGTACACACATATGTACGTGCATGTGTGCATGCCATCTCGTTACCCAAGAGAGGATTCTGCTAATTGGCTGACTGCTTGGCAGGAAAAACAATTTAAGGGTGGCTGAAAAACATACATTGGATTAAAAAGGAGGTGGCACCCTAAGAAACACTCAGGGATTTCGTACCGGTGCCATTTCGTACCAGGGACATTGAAACACAGCTTTTGCGCCGTCAGCAGACATCTGACTGCTTGTTCTGGAGCATGACTCCAAGATTCATTTTTCATTTTCACTGAGATGTTATTGAGGAGGGGAGACATGTGGTTCAACAAAGTGATCAATAAAAGAACAAATAAAGAACAAATGCCAAGAATATTCAAGATAAGGTTTTCACTTGAAAATCGCAGGCAGCTTTATTTGGCAGGAATCTTCATGCAGAGCAATTTTCTGCCTATTCTGCTAATTTACAGCAATGTTCATTTGACGGATTTATGTTTCAGGCAGGCAGAAGGAAAAATAATATTTAACAAAATACTACAAATACTAAGATGCAAGAGAAAATTATTTGAGGAAATAGGCTGCATCAAAATAAACCTGCATAAATGTGCCATAAATAAAATTACAGTTTGGAGTTTTATTTAAAATCCAAAATTACGCCTAGATAGTAATATATTGATGTAGGACTGTAAAAGTAATTCTGCACATTAAAAAATGTATAAAAAAGGCAAAAGTATCTCTATCCAAATGATAATACCAAGGTCCTTGAGTGTACAGAGAGAGACACTGATAATATTTTGCAGTTTATAGGTACATTGGCTTTGTGTCCCTGAGGAACATCAGAATAGCATTATGAGGAACAGAAAAATGAGAAGAGCATATTCACAAATATATATAGGTTGGTGAAGTGCAGCCTTTTAAGACAGACTGCTTAAATATGTTATCTACATCCATCATGTGTGTCTGCGTGTATGTATGTCATATGGTTTATCTACTGTGCAGTCCTGTCTTATTACAGCTGTTGAAATAATCATGATTCAGCGTGACTTAGACACTTCCATCCATAAAATTTTTCTTTACTAGAAGATTCATGTTATTTACTGAAAAGGAATACTTACACGTTGTTGTTAGTAAATGAGTGTATTTTTTTTTTCTCTGCTTTGAACTAAGAACAGGCAGAGCTGGAATGAGTTTGTTTGTGAAAGCTTGTTGCATACTAACGAGAAGAAAAATCATCCCAGTCATACTGAGTAAATTCTGTAGACGGCATGAAGGATTTTCGGTGATCCATATTGTCCTTGGACTTGGCTGTTGCATTGTACTTTAAATGGAATTGATTGTGTGGTTGTAATGAAAGTAACAGATTGATTTCTATACAGAGTTACACAGAGTAAATAGAAAAATGTTCTTGTCTTGACCTGCATTCATAAACTAAGAATCAGTGGCTTTTGACCTAATCCTTAGTAAAAAAGGGAAATGTAATATAGTAAATCGGAAGATTTCTTTAATTCTTAGAAAATTTACTCTTTTATTGGGTTTTGTGGGCCTGCTTCTTGGATTTTAATTGATTTTGCTTAGGATTTCTAATAACTGAATTTCATTTTTCTCTTTGAGAAACTTGCATTTTTTGCCATTTGTATACTTTGGGAAAATATATTTATCTACTTTCTTCCTTATTATTCCTTTTGTCTTCACTACATAGCAGTTTATTTAAGTAGAATATTTAAGATTTTCACTACCTTTGCTGTTACACATTGTCAGTGTAGTGTCTTTCCAAGTGTATGACCCAAATATTTTTGAGTTACTGCTGCACCCTTACTTAGATTGCTTATAAAAGATAAATGTTTTCTGAACTAAATATGTAGATTAATGGCTTTGTAATAAAAGGAGGAAAGCTGTTGACTGAAATAAGGTGCAGCATTCTTTCTGTTTGGATGTATCCAAACAGATGTTAATATTGTTGCAACTATTATCTCAGTAAAAGACCACAGAGATATTTATTAGTAATATTTATTACTCTGATTTTGCATGTGTGAGATTGTTGTTCAGGCCCTAGTAAAACGAACATCCCAGCTGGTAAATTCTCTCACCAAGATACAAACTAGGACTACAATAAGAAAGATTAGAGTTACTGCATTTGTCAGTTCCTCGGTGATTTCTGTGAATTTGTTTTTGGTGCTTTAAGTTTAATTTCTCGCTGGAGTAAAGCAGCACATTGTGACGATGCACAAACAAGAAGACCAAAACAATAGAAACCCTAACTCACCCACGGCCACCGCTACTCCATTGTAGCTTCCAAAGGCACTCTATTCTTCCCAGCCCACTTGATATCCTGCAGGTTGTGGCAGTACAATTCATAGGAAAAGCTTAGACATTGAGCTTGCACGCTTCTTGACTCCATTTTAAACCCTTTGTTCACACCGGGGTGGCATTTTTTCACACCACATGTGGCAGCTTTGACTCCTATCCAGCTTGTCGTATAGAATCAAAGTCTCTGGTTTCTTACATTCCCAGTGTTGTCTCCTGTGCCGCTGGATTCTTTGTAGCTCCCCAAATATTACGAATCTTAATTCGGTTCACAGTTTTTTAAAAGCTTTGTAGGGTATGGGATATGACAACTGTACCTGCACTCTAAGATTTGTTTAAAATCAAAGCTGTTTGCAAGGGAGAAGAGCTCTTTTTTCTCCTCCTCCTTCTCTTTTACAAAAAACTCAACACTGGCTATTAAAATTTATCTGGTGAACTTGATATGTATTCACTCAGCCTGATGCATACTGAAAAGAATTAAAATAATGTGTAATGCTAACATTTTTGTATTTGCAAAAGTTATGAGTGCTCATAGTTTGTTTCTGTATTAAAACATTGTTCATCTTAAGAGACATTTGTTTTTTCATTGCATAAAGGCATGATCTAAGATACTTTCTTTTCCTTGCTTTTCCAAAGGCAACGTTCAGCTGCGATTTTGCTGGGAGTTTTATGTGCCATAATGTTAATAATAAATTCTACTTCAAACTGATTTTAAAGAGAACAAAATCAACCTACCAAAATTAATATCCCTAAAGTATACATTGTTTGAAATTTTATTGGTAGAAGATATATTGCATAAATTAATGTAATTCTGTGTAGCTAAAATGTTACATGACTCCTTAAACAAATGCTTTCGTCTAATTCTTACTAAGAAACTACGATGAATGCCAAGTGCATTGTGACACTGTAACAATAACATTTGGATAAAAATTGTCTCCAGAATTAAACTAACTTGTATTTTACACTTCTGGCGATGTTTTGAAATGATCAATGAAATTTAAATGGTTGTATGATTTGAAAGAAACCTTCTCAGCTCCCTCTATATTTATAAATCTTTATGTTCATTGTTACTACTTCACTCAGCTGAAGATAATAGAATAATTTCTCTTGAGCCCATATGCTAGCCTGTACATTGACATGACACCCTAATAAATATTTTGACTGGCGAGCTGTTGTTTGTTGCAATTTGTCAGGTGGTTAAGACGGTCCTTTGGCTGCTGCTCCCTTTGCAAACTAAAATATTAAAATGTATGATTTCAATCTAGCAGTTCTTACTGTATTTTGATCCATTTTCTAACTGTTCATTCTCTCTAAAGAGTACGGTACCAAACTGTGCTTAAGGCATACAGCTTATTCACCAAAATCTAACCATTTATAGTGTTTGTGGAATGCTTAAATTCTTATGCTTGCTTTTAACAATGGCATGAAATTGTATTATATAAGAAAACAGTTCAGAAACACAGCTTAAAGGAAGACAGAATTTCAGTGTTCTTTTTTCAGTTTAGAAAATATAATTATTAGGAGTTTCTCATGCAGGTTTTTGTGCCTTTTCCTTGTCATTTCTTTATGTAAGATTTTGTGTTAAGCTGTTGAATCATCTCAGCTGGTCTGATATATAACAGCACTGGAATAATAGACAGTCTGTTCCAATTAATCTTTATTTTATATTTCTGTCAGAAATCTGAAAGGTAAGAACTAACCCTTAGTAATAATTTATTTTCAATTAGCAGCAGAGTTTTATTAGCTATGACTGTTAAGCAGATTTTTTTGTAATTAAAAAGTATGAAAGCATATATGAAAGCAAACATTTAACTCATGGTTGATTGGGGCTTTTTCTCTGGGATTTTCAAGCTAGATGAACCCTTGATAAACACACTTAGAATCTGTATCTAAAAGTGGTTTTATTTTGCATACCAATTTACAAAAAATGTATAATTATTTTAATAACATTTTCATTAAAGTGGATTTTTAAAGCTATCTATTGCTTGAAAAAGTGTTTAATCTAAATTAATGTATTTAGAGAAAGACAAGATGTTGTTTACTGCTTTTGCCAAGTGCCTTAGTTGTTTCTGCAGTTTAACTAGCTATACATATCCAGACATTCTGAATGCAATTTTAGATCATGCAAAAATAGTTGTTATATGAAAACTGGATCAGTAAAAAATCCTTTCAGAATGCAATATTCATTTATGTTAAACAAGTCTTTTTCAAAGCACACTCTAAGGAAACAAACATAGAAAATACACATGCAAGCTTACCTATTTACTGGTTAAGTATTAAAATGCTGTCTCAGAAAAGCAGTTTACACACATTTAGCAGAAAGTTATTTTACTGTCACAGTTATCTACACCTAAAGTTGATATAATACAGCATTTTTAGAAGACTCAAGCATGAATTTCTCTGAAGCAATACAAGTTCAGTAAGTGCATCAAAATTAGTTTACCTACTTTCACAGCGCATATTTACTGAAGAAATGGGATGATCTTATTTAAGTATCGTGAAGCAGAAATATAAAATAATTGTTTATCCATATCCATTCCAGAAAAACCCAACTTTTATTTCTCAGCATTTCTTACTTTTCCCCGTGTTCTTCAGACTCTCTTCACATTAACATTTCTTCTACTTCCA
>VZTY01013224.1:785398-809542 GCA_013400935.1 Turnix velox
CTTCCCCTGCCTTTCTGTAGGACCCCCTCAGGTATTGATAAGTTACTATGAGGTCCCCTCTGAGCCTTCTCTTCTCCAGGCTGAACAACCCCAACTCCTTCAGCCTGTCCTCATAGGGCAGTTGCTCCAGTCCTGTCACTATAGGCCTTGGTAAAAAGTCTCTCTGTCTTTCTTACAAAGTATTGATAGGCCACAATAAGATCTCCCTGCAACACTCTCCACTCCAGGCTGAGCAGCCTCAGCTCCCTCAGGTTTTCTTTTTGTGGCCCTCCTCAGAAGTCATCCCAAGAGGTCAATTTCTCTGTTGTGCTGAGGACCCCAGAACTGGATGCAGTTCTCTAGGTGGAGTCTCACTAGGGTGGAGTCACTAGATGGAGTCACTAGGAATAGAAGGCAAGGGTCACCCTTTGACCTACAGGCCATCCTTCTTTTTGTGCACCCAGGATATGAATGGCTTTCAGTGCTACAAGGCAATGCATCATCTCGATCTAGAGATCAAGTCTTCCTAAAACATTGTTGCTTTTACTATTTGAATGTTGTTAGAAAAACCTCACAGAGTTTCTTCTCAGTCAAGGCATCCCTTCTCACCATTTGTCTCCTCTTGTATGCCATATAATAAAATAGGACTTAGGAGGGAGCAGAGTGTGTCTAAGCTATTGTTGATCTTAATTTTAAAACGTTTTGCCATCTGTGGAATGATTAGGGAATAAATACTGGCTAAATTAAATATAGGTATGCCTTTGATAGAATTATTGAATCCTGTTTCTGAAACAGGGGTGGAAATTTTGAAGAGTTCTGGAAGTTTATGGCAAGAAAGAATTCTAAAGAAATCTTGTCATACCTGTATACTCATGCTATCTTGGGTAAGCAGGCAAAGTTTGCACTCAGCAATATATGAAAAAGTATGTAGCAAAATACAAAATGGGAACAATGACTTCAGGAAAGAGAAACTTTGAAGATGTCACAATGTATGCTTAATAACTGCCACTGTCAAGGATATGCTTATGAGAGCTCTAGCCTAAGAAAATAGAATTTTCATAGACAATTGAAAATCTGATGATTTTCGTTTATTAGGGGCTCAATTGCAGAAAAACATATCTGAAATTACATCCTGAAAAAAGTATTTTGTATTTCTGTGAAACAACGTACTTCCAACCTTGCTGTGACTGGGATTTTGGATCTGAGTATATGCTATGTAAGAAACTTTGTGGTATTCCTTCACTCATTATTTCTGACTAGATGATATCACTTTCAGACCACAGAGTTTAACAATTTTAAACAAATATCTTTTTCCCGCAATTCTGTTTGAGTTTCCTCAAGGGGATACT
The DNA here is from genome assembly GCA_013400935.1 of Turnix velox. NCBI lineage: Eukaryota > Metazoa > Chordata > Aves > Charadriiformes > Turnicidae > Turnix > Turnix velox. The sequence goes on from VZTY01013224.1 coordinate 786,727, forward strand.
CAAGTTCATCTGATTTTTATCAGGGAACAAGATCATCCATGGGAAACCCTTGCTGGCCAGAGTAGTGATGTACCTGTCCTGGTGCTTATTCTGTGACAGTAGCAACAGGACATGCAATTGGGGAGATGAATTAAGAAAATTTTCTGTGGTCCATTTCACTTGTACTACCTTGCAATCTTATAGTTTTGGATTTGTGATGTTTCTGGGGATTTGTGCCCTTCGGTAGCTGTTTACGGAACTCCATGAATTTTTTCTTGAGCCTGAATTTTCTGGAAGTCAATAATTTTGACATTGTGGTTCAGTTATTAGATGTTTGCATTTCTGGAAGTTAGCCTGATTTTTGGTTTCTAAGCACCAAGTAGGATAAAGAGTATTCATAATGACTTGTGCTATGGTAAATAATATTTTCATGTTTATGTCTTCACATATATTCCAAATATTCTGTGATTTTTATTTAGATTTGGTTTGACAATGGTTTGGTTGAGAACCTTCCCCAGTTATCTGCTGTCATAAGAAATTTTGTTTCAACACTTGTGTCACACAAAGACTTGTTGAAATCCTTGTATGTAAACAGGATTGGTGAGAAGTGCAGAAAACCTTCATGCATATGTATTGCCTGAAACTGAATCTCTCTAGATATTCAGTCCAGTCTGTTGCTTGTTGTGAAGCCTCTGCTCTGGGATTAACCTGTTTATCTGTCCTAACATTTCCCTCACAAAACAAAGAAATGGTGGTGTAGTGTTTATACTTTTTCCATTATAGAGCTCATCTTTGGTGGATTTAAGGTAAATTCTTAAGATTCAGCAACTAAATTTTGAAGTATCAATTCACTGTGAGACCACAGAGTATAGTAGGGCACTGATTTGTCTGTGGAGGTGAGAGAGAGTACCAGCTTCCTTTTGATTTTAATTTGTGAAGCAAAATTCTTTTATTGTTACATTGAAGATGATGACAGAAAAAGTGGTTTTATGCTTGTTTGATTTTAATGTTTAACTTTTACTATTCAAATCTTTCAGTCTTCCTGATTAAAAGAAGGTTTGATAGAGAAGGGTTGCAAAAAAACATTTTACCCGCTTTTCCAAATTCACATACTATAATTTATGATTAATCAAAATTCAGTATCTTGCTTTCACTTCTGAAAGTTTCAATAATCTAATTTCCTAAACTACCTGTTGCTTCTTTTTCTTTTGTTCAAGTCTTGGCAGTTGTCAAACTGCGGTCTTGTCATATTGTCATAGAAATGCTTGCTTTTTATGGGGAAATTGTGCTACTTCTAGTTACTGTGGGTTTTAGAGGTATACTAGAAAAGACATTTTCAGTATCTGGTTCAAAAGTACAGTCAATTGAAATACTCACGAGAAAACTTTGCACCTTGGAGATTGTGAAGAATAAAGTCAGGATGGATGTCTGAAAACTGAGAGTTATATCTTTGGCTGTGATTACTTCTGCCATTATGTGATATGACTTTTTAAAAGGAAATGAAGGAGCTGATTATATTAATAAGCAACAAAATAAGCTGTTCTGTTGACCTAGTATAGATGTTTCCAGCTGACATTTGTTTAGACATATGAGTATTTCTAGAGTGCAACAGATTTCATCCAGTTAGAATCTCTAAAAATAGATCAGATTAATCATGCTAGGAAAGTGTCTAATTATGAAGGGGGCCTGTGGTGATTAGCTTAGAGCTGCTTAGAGCTGCTGCTTAAAGCTCGGTAAGTGAGAAAACAATGTGGGATGTCCATAAACTGCCATTTTGAAATGTATCAAGTTTGACCTATCAAGTAGTGCAATAAAATTATTAATGCCTGGACTTGGTATGTTACCACTTTGATCCTAGAAGGGGATGTGTATGCATGACTGTGCTTATTGAAGTGGCAGTAATTGTACTGTAGATATGACTATACCATCAGTGTGAATATGTTGTGCTTCCTTAAACTTGTAATTAATACTAATAGAACTCTCAGAAACTGAAGTGTTCCTTGTTTAAAAATCCTGTGTACAGTAACAAGTTTACTAACTCATCCCTCTGCTTGAAAAACTCCATGTTAACAGAAGCAAAGTACTGAATGTGATCTGTTGCTGACAGACAGCTCAGAGGAGCTCTTTGTTCATAAACTAAGCATCTTTTTCCAAAATTCTGCTTCTTTTCCTTTGCTGTTATATTTATTATGCTACAAGTGTGATTATATTTCCTGATAAATTCTACTAAACACAAATCTGTACTTGTTGTGAAGATGTTAGCATGAGAAAATGAGAAAAAAATTATATTTTGCCCATAAATTCAAGCTATATATTTTCTAGCCATCCATAAAGACAAAAAAAGCATTTTCAAGTGCTAATATTCAGTCTAAGTAGATGGCATTGACCAACACTTTATAGAAATTAATAAAATTGCAACTCTATTTGCATGCACAGCTCACTACACAATTGAATATGCAGCCAGCAAGACACCTCCCTTAGGTGATAAGCCCACGACGAACTGTGGGACCTGCCAGAGATGAAGATGGCAGAAGAATCAAATAATTCTTTACTGTGATGGTGGTGTGACCCTGGAACAGGTTGCCCAGAGAGGCTGGGCCCCCTCCCTGGAAGTGTTTATGGCCAAGCTGGATGAGATACTTACCAACCTGTTCTGGTGGGAGGTGTCCCTGCCCATGGCAGGGGGGTTAGAACTAGATGATCTTTAAGGTCCCTTCCAACACAGAGCATTCTATGATAATTTTCCAGCTTTTGGACAACTGCCCACCTGAATCTGTGGCAATCCTTGGAACAACTGGGTCCAAGAGCTGGCCCAGTGGTGGGATGGTCCTAAGCCTTGCAGTGCTGGCTCATTTCATTGCTTAAGCTGATCTGACAATTCTCATAAAGTTAGCAGCTTGTTGAAGTTCCTCAGGCCTTGAAAAACAAGGTTTCTTTATGTATTTTTGTCTGTGTATACAGTAACCATGGGCTATAAAATTACAGTTTTCTTTGAAATGGGGTTAATTTTAAAATAACCAGGAGAAACACATAGACTTAGTTGATTTATTGCATGAGTCCTGTAACCTTGTTCTGATGGGCTGCCTCTCTTCCAGGGGTACTGGAAGCTGCCTTCCCCTTTCTCAGTGCCATGTTTGACACCTCATCACCTGCAGGTAAGTCTTGACACTGTCACCCAAATTTTCAGTTGCCAAGCCACCCTGCCCAACCTCTGGGTGCCATACTCGGTCTCAACGGGGCTTTCCAGGACCAGGGTGAGGACACTCTCCCTCTGAGTTTGAAATGGCTCCCCAGAAGAGCAGCTGTGGCACTTGCCACCACAACACACTCGCCACCACAGCACTCCACAGCTGGAGTATGAAGCCAGCCATGGGTGGCATCTGGGGGCAGCTCTCCCAGCAGAACTCAGCCAGGCCATAGGGATATCCCTCAAGCCAAGGTCTGGCCCCTGCTGCAATGAAGGCAAGGTTGGGCCTGCTGGGGTGGCTGGCACCTATAGCCCCAGTCTGGCTGGCAAAGTGCAGCAGAGTCCCCAGGCTCATTGTGGTGGTAGCTTAGCACCCAGCACCATTAAATTTGATGAGAGTTTTGTCATTGTCATCTTCACTCAGATGGAAATTTCTCCCTGAGGTTCTAAGGATGATTAAGTGGCAACACTCTTGCTTGCGGGTAAGCTGGGATTGTCTTGGTGTGAGTGAAAATATTTTTCCTTACAGATGTAATTTCTTCACTACTTTCATGGAGAGTGTGTGTTTCAAATCAGAATGTGTCATTGTATAGTGTAATTTAAACTCTTTTAACCTTTTTTTGCACTGTTACTCCCTTGTATTTTGTCTCTGAAGCTGGAAAGAGTTTAATATAATCTACTAATTATCTTCATTGCAAGAGTGATTAATCCCCAAAACAGTAAAAAATTCTTCCTTTTAATTGATAAAATTTTACTAAATTCATCTTCGAGCCATTGTTTTCTGCTAGCATTGATAGATGATAGTTGTTTTTCTGTAATTATATTTCTTCAAGTCAGCTAAAATGGATTTGGTATCTTTTAAGGCTTCTTTCTCCAGTATTCAGTTTTTGTTGCTCTTCCTTAATCTCTGACTATTTTTCCCATATCTTTTTCCAGATATAAAGGAATTTTGAAACATTACTGTAGCATTACTTACTGATACTGCAGCTGGAGGAATAAACAGCTGTCTGTAACTCCTATTATACTGGACCTTTGAAAGTCACAGTGTTGTGCTAAACTCATTAAGCTGGAGCCTTATGTTGAACAGTGGATCCCTGAGCTTACTGTGTCTACTTCAACAAAAAGTCATTCAGTTTGTCTTCCTGGTCTAAGGATAGATTTTGAGTGTGTGGTTATTCAAAGAAGTTTACATTCTTCACTTAGAACCATTTTGCCTATGTTCATGCTAACAATTTCTTCTTCCTTCAGACATTAGGAATAACTTGCTTTTATGGTGGATTCTACTTACACTTCCAGCTGATGTGAAGTCATAATGAAAAGTTTACTTTGAGCGGTCTTTTGAATTATACTGTATCTAGATATTGTCTTCAGTTGAAATTACATTGGGATGCCAGTCTTCTAGTACACATCCATATAAACTGGTCTTACATTTTTCATTTACATGGAAGAGCTCATTATGAGATTCAGCCATTTTAGCAATGAAAGGGAAGGATAAGTATGGCTGACTGCTTAATGTTGAATGTTTTCTCTCAACCTTTATCACTATTCTGGAAAGGTAGGAATTCACCATTGTGCTTAGACTGAAAGAGGAAATAGAGGCCTAATTTTCCTATGAAACAAATTGACCTTCCTTGCAATGACACTCCTGAAGCCAGACTTTATGCCAGCAGCCTTTGGCTGTTCTCTGCTTTCTTCCTTTCTCTTCCCAAAGGCTTAATTCCCTTCCCTCCTACTTACAATTCCTCCTTATACACTGTTAATTTGTTGTTAGGTCTTGGTTCCTTTAATTTCTAATGTGTCTAAGATAAATTTATACTGCCTCTTTTTTTGTTTTCTCTCAACCTTCTGATTGTCCATAAAATCTGGGTAACTTTTTTTTGTGTGTGTGTGATTTTTTTGTTTTCACCACTGTACTCGTTTTATATAGCTGGAGACAAGTTTGCTCTACTTTGTCTTTCTACTTAAAAGCTAAGTATAAAACCAAAAGGGATCCAAATCTGTGCTTGTAGGATAGTAAAAGCCAGCTGTCCAAACAGACTGCATATTTGGTCATAAATTTACTGAAATATGAGTGTGTTTTATTAATGAAGAATGTTCATTTTTGCTATTTTCTTTGCAGGCAGCATAGAGCTGAATATAAACCCACTTAATCGTTCTGAATACTAATATTAGTAGAAAAGGAGTGAAATCCTTTGTTTAGAATATATGAAATACTCCTCTGGAAAATTTCTTCTACAAATAAGGAGGAGTTAAAAAAATAAAAGGCAGGCAATAATATTTTTTTCTGTAATTCATGGATGAGGTGCTCCCAAAGACGAGTTTCCAGCAGAGCAGTCCCCATCTACCAGATTCCATTGTTTTTACAGTGTTGTGGAAAACAGGTCCTGTTTTTACCAGTAGAAGCAATTGTTAGCTCCTGTATGCAATTAGCCTGTATGCAATATAATATTGCTGTCTGCAGTATTTTTGCTGTAGATGATACCATGAATTTTTCATGTCAATAAGTCTGCACACTACATATTTTTATTATGCACAAGATGTTTTCCGTGTTTTCCATTTTTGTGGAGTCCTTCTACTTGTTGTCATTATTAGCACATAATGTAAAATATTATGCAATTCAAAGTCGTTTCTGTTTCTGTTTGGAATTATTCTTGGAAAAAGACAATGACTGGAAATAACACTCGTATTTCTCAAATTTGAAGAAATCACAGCATACTGAAAAATAACAATATGGGATGATGCATGTTTTTGACAAAAACATGTAGGATATGCTGATCAAAGCTAAGCTTAGCTGTTAGTAGTAAATTTTATCCTCCAATTTGTCATTGAATAGCAGGAAACTGGAATAGCTCTGCATGTCGAAAAAACCAGCATTTCCCTATTACAGAAAAACCCAAATATAAAGAATGTCATTTGCTGCACATGTGGCAACCAGTCTGGTTTATATTAAGTTGAAGTTACTGCCATCTGGTGGGGAAAATAGTCTTATATCACTGCAGTTGGAAACAATTCCGTTAGGGTTACTTTCTCAGCGTGTGTGTGTGTAAGAGTGTTTGTATATACACCTATCTAGAGATAGAGATAGATATATCAATATATAATATTAGAGTTTTGGTTTGACTTTAAAAGAATTTGAAAATATACAATGATACAGAATAGCCTGCGGAATCAGGGATTAGTCAAGTTATAAAAATATGTGAAAGTAAGTAAGGAAAACATGAGAGGTAAAGCAGGTAGATGAGCAAAATGTATGCTGCAGTTCTGCCAGTGCACTCAGATTTCTGGCGTAGATTAACGGAAATAATCTTGCATAAAAACTTCCTTTGTACTTTACACAGCTGGAGTCTTTGCATTTTGTGCAGTGCATTCCTATTTAGAGATGATCACTAATTATTGCCACAAAAACATCTTGGCCTGTTCTGTCCTGTTCTTCACTTTTCTCTTTGCTGCAGCAAGTTTGTTCTTCCTTGAGTCTTGATAAATCCTTGTGTTAACTATTGTCTGATCCTTGAAGGCTCAGCCCGATAGGAATGGACTTGTACAAGTAGTACTTTGGGGGAGTCTGTGCGGCATCTTACAAATATAAATTTAATTAGTTTATTTTCTCAAAGATATAACACTGCAGTGCAGTGAATGAAAGGCAAAGTGGTAACAGAGGAAGAGGTGTTCAGATGTGTGGGACAGCATCACATACCTATCTTTAATGATAAATTGCTTAGTAACCTTATGAGGATAATAATTAGTATCCATAACTTCTTTTTTCATTGTTGTACTGCCTGAAGACAATATAAAAAAAAAAAGTCTGCTTTGTGTACAGGGATGAAATAGGCTTTGTCCTTGTTATGTCCTGTATTTTCTTCAGAGGAAGAACAGTAGAAGTGGTCCTTTGCTCTTAATCTGCAGAATAAATTGTCATTTTGTTTGATCAGAAGGCAAATCTTACTAATTTGTATCCAAAGTGTGTCTTCAACTGTCTTCTTCTCATGCTGAGAGTCAATAAAAAGTGTAAAGGATTCAAGAGTCTCACAGGGCTCAAAGTGGCATGGTCAAATTCCAGAACTGCTGTATTGACCTGAGCATTCCATCTGTATGCTTAGCCTGTTATGGCAGCCCAGCTTATCAGTGCACAGGTGCTGGGGTTGGCTGAGGTAAGGCTAGAATAGGCATATATAGCTTCATCACTGTTCAGGCGTGACTATTTCTAGGCCCATAATGGCATATGGGTAATGATGAACACTAGGAACAAGTCTTCAGCCCCTTGAGGGGCTTCTGGTCACTGAGGAGGCCCTTGTGAACATCATACCTTAAGGTGAATCAATGACTATTACTAGATTGTTCTTCAAAATGCTGCATCCTGTACTGTCCTACAAGACTGTTATTTTCTAGGCGGTAGGGGAGAACATTTTCCTGCTGTGGGAGTCTTGCTTTGGTGGGCTTTCTAATGCTGTAAACTGCACCACAATTTTGTTTCTTTGATTGACTTCAACAGTGGCATCTCAAACAGGCCTAATTATCTGATTGCACATTCCTTGGCTAACCTGATTTGCAGAAACTCATTTGGTTGATGAATTTTGGAGTTCTCATTCTTAAATAAGTGGAATTTCATTCCTGTCCTATACAGAGCAGTTTATGAGATTCTTGGTTTATACAAAGTGCTTGGTAAAGGGTGGTTTGTGTGGAAGCTTTACTCTTGCTCTCATAGTTTTTAAAACTAATTTTCAAATGTGTGAGTGAAGGGGCCCTACAATTTTGTGAATTCCTTTATCTTAAATCTAATTAAGCAGTAAACCTAATCATACTGACTTTCTCTTCATCTCTTAAGTGTTACTGAATGGGTTAAGAGTAGAAGCAATAAAAGACACATATAATCTGTCATTTTTCTTGTTTATTTTGTTTAAAATTCTTTTTCACTTGATTGCGTTTTGCTGTCATTGTTGCTTTTTGTTTGTATTTAGTCTTTTTCCTTTTTCTGAACTCTCTAGGAGTCGGAATCCTGCCCGGATAGTATCTTTCAAAAGAAAGACCATTGACCTTGTAATCCTGTCATTCTGCACAAGCAGGTGTCTGATTTCTTCATAGTTTTTGAAGGAAGCACTTTTTAATGACTTTGCAATGTAATTGCCTAATTGTTTTTTCAAGGAGACAGTCAATATTCTCATGGTAAGGCTCTTACTGGAGAAGTTTAACAGTAAGTGTTAGAGTTCTGGGTGGTACGTGTCCGCAGATTAAAGAAGATTCTCAGACTCAAGCTTGAACCTTGCAGTGCAAAAGCTCTCCCTGACTCAGTATAGTTGTGGAACATCTTGCCAAAGGAAAACAATCCCTGGACATCTCTTAACTTTGTGCTGTATGACCGAAGTACCTAAGCTGATGAGCTCTTCATTACAAAACTGAGTTGTATTTTCACTACTGCTAATAAAATGATCAGCAATTAACCATTCTTGAGAATCCTGCTATCACTAAGATCCAAGCTTTCTGGAATATTTCTCACCTACTCCTTGCTCTCCTTCTCTATCTTCTCCCAAACCTCCATATAGCTTCTGGTATTTATTCGTTATCCGCTGGGATTAATAAGCAGTCTGATAGCTAAAAGATAGTTCCTCCCCTAGCTTAGGATATCTAAACTATAAGGAAAGCTTTTGTGTGAAAGATGGCATAAGACAAGACAAAGTTAGAAGGGTGTATCTTATGAAAAGACACTCTGCAAAGATGGAAAAGAATTTAATGTTATATGATATGAATTACAAGTTAGAGTGTGGAACATATTGAAGTCTCTCACATTTCAACTCTTTGAACTAAAATTGCTGATAGAGATGTCCTTACTCAATGATACTGAAATGAGTCCAGTTCTGTGACTTCATTATGTAGGAAATTAGAGTGATCCCAGCTAGCTTTGAAAATGTGTAAGGATTTGAATACATGTCTCAAGGGTCAATCTGCAAGATCTGATATTTGTATTTGGTATTTGGATCTCCATTCTTGGAACTGTTCAGGACTTGACTAGAAAAGTTCATGCAGAGCCTGCTTTTAGACCAGCTTGAAGAAGGGGATGAGGCTAGGTGACTTCCAGCTCATTTTACTTTGTGATTCCATGACACAACATCTAGGTTTCTAAAGACAAGAAGTTACTAAAGAATTGAGATTCCTAACAAGACAGTATCTGAAGTTACTTTAACAGTACCTTACTTTTGGGGTAGAAAAGTCCTATAATGAACTTGGTTTAGGCACACTAATTCTTTTCATCTCCTTTATGAAGCTAGTCTCTCAGCCTTTCTAAGGACTGTTCAGGGGAGTGTAAGCCCCTTCTGGAAGTGCAAGGCACAGTTCTTTTATGTGGGTTTCTTTGATATGAACATAAGAATGCATATATGCATTAATTAAAATGATAAAATTAAAAGAAACACCTTATCGAAATATTGTATTTTAAACTTAATTTCTCCTTTAGGGAAAGAGGAAATGAACCAGCTTCTGTTTCTTAATGGACTACGGAGTGCACTTTAATAACCTGTTATGAAAGGCAGTAGAAAGGCTATACCTCTAAGAGAATACTAAACATTTTAAATGGTGCTTTACCTGCTTTTTAAAGTAGAATAATTGAACTATTTTGTGATTTTCAGACTGTCAGTATAGAATCATAGAATGATTTGACTTGGAATATCATCTACTTAAAGATGATCTACTTCCCAATGTCCTACCTATGGGTAGGGACACCTTGCAAGGTTGCAGAAAGCCCCATTCAGCCTGGCCTTGAAGTACTGTATCTTTAAATCCTGTGTATTAGCAAACTGAAGATCAGTAAAACACAAACAATACTGAAATTCTTGTGCTGTCATCTCTAGTTTAGAGGGAACACCCTCTCTCTGGGGTGGAAAAGTAATGTAGTTTAGGACACTAAGAAATTTTGACTGCTCTTGAACACACATCTCAAGTAAAACAAACTTTTGTGAACTGTATACCATTCTTATTCCTTTGTAGTGGGGAAACTTCATAACTCAAGTTATTCAGAAATGTTGGTTAGTTTAATTCAAGAAGCCCTTTTTCAGTTGACATTGTTTGCTGCAGATGTGGTTATATTACATTTTTTGGGGAAAAATCAGCTTCTGTAATGTGCCATGGTGTTGATATTTCTATTCCTGGTCCATTTTCCTTCTATTTAGAGAATGAATCACAACAAATCCAGAAGAAAGCTGACTCATCATATCTTTATGTTTAGTCTCAACTGATAGTAAGCAAAGAAATGCCAATGAGATGTGTGCTAAATTTAAGTGTAATATACTTGACAAGCTACAATACAAGTATATTATTCATTAAGTAGTCAATATAGAGAGTTATCATTCACTGTTTTGTGGTCATTCATGTTTTGGATTAATCATTCCACAAATGCCGATCTAATTTAGATCCATGTTTTTATACCTCAGATCTCAGTGTTGTATTAATCTGTTTAATTCAATTATAAAGCCATTCTAAGTCTACAAAATTAACTACTTTCATGCTGCATAGGTCTCTAACGATTAAACCCTGTATGAACACAACAGGCTCCATGCAGACGTAACTTGATGTATGTCCCTGCATCACTATTCCTGGATGAGGAACTCAGAAAATTATATGCAGAAGCTAGTCCAACAGGTATTATCAGACTGGAGTCAGTGTCAACTGTCTCAAATCCACAGTGGTTCTATTTGAAGTCACTATCACTTGCTCCTGCTCCACTTTCAGAAGGTCTTACTAAGTCAGGTATAGTAAACATGCAAGTGCTGACAGGCAGCACAGGGCTAGAGCTGGTGAACTCCAAGAGAGCAGACTTTGGTGTGGTGCCTTTTCTGTGCACAACCCCAGCAGCATAAGAGCACTCAATAACTTGAGTACAGCACCGAGCCCCCTCTGGCAGAGTCTGTTTGAACTGGATGGTTCCCAGCCCTCCAGGAAGTAAAGGCTCAGAGCAGCGCTGTACTGTGATGGATGCAGGACATTATTGCATCACACCCAGCTGTGTGGAGCTATATCTCAGCCTTGGCATTCTCTCTAAAACTACCTGTACCTCCACAATTCCCCTTCCCTGCTCTCCCTCTTCAGCCTTCCAATCCTCCCAGTTTCTGGGGAATCCAGGCTTCTGTTACCTTGGACAACAGAGAACTAATGATGCTGCAGTGAGGAGGTAACTGAATGGCTGTAGTAATGCAGCATAATAATAAATCTGTATATTTTTAATATTTATTGTTGTTAAAGGATTATATTTAATTTTGCCTAATTTTTAAGTTTTGTATCTTAATCTAGAATGGTCTTTAAAATTCATTTCAGCATTTCATTTATGTATCACTTTAAAAATGCTGAACAGAAAATAGGATTGTAGCATCTTTTAAGCAGGTTACATTGCAGCAGGGACTATAATCTCTTTTTTTTTGATGCCTACCTCTCTTCACATTACTTAACTATTCAGTGATGTTCGTAATGAGAATTGCCTTGATGAACATTTAAAATATACAAGCTTTACTTTCCCTTATGTTTTGCTAAGAAGTTTTTAAATCTTCTGCCCCCATGTTAGAGCAAATGTAATATCTCTCAGGAATGAAGTTTAAAAAAAAAATCAAAGGGAATTAGACACATTGTTTGGAGTGTATCAGATGTGTTGCTTTCACAGCTGCATGTGCATCTGCTGAGGTGGGAGCTAGGGGCAGGGGAATGGACTGGGTCCCTCAGCACCAGATATTGCTTCACATCTGAAATCCCAGCAGCATGACAGCACATCTCCCTTGTTTGGATCAGCTTAGTACTTATCCTCTGGGAAAAAAATTAGTCTGTGTTTATAACAGGTGACTGGTGCCCTGGTGAGCTGGGTCCTCTTCCTTTATCTGTCACACCACTCAGGTCATCTATGTAATATATGCATAATCCTGCTCAGATGGAGCCCGATCATTTGCTCCTTATTTCCAGAGTACCTAAGGGAGATACTTGTGCCTTCCAGAGTATCACCTAAGAACCCTCACAGCTACAGCAAAAGACAGCAGGGAAGATGTACTTTGAATGTGCAGCAACAGGTATTCTGAAAAGTGTCAGTCCATAAGAAGTTTGTTTTGGTTACTGTAAACAAACCAATCTTCATATTTTTCTGCCCATTAAACTGAAAAAATGCTAAGGGCACTTTTCCACACAGTGGTCTCAGGTATGTATGTGTTGTGTTCTTCTAGCTAAAGTTATGATGGTGGAGTGCTTGGGTAGTGCAGTATTTGCCAAAGAAACTGCCTTTCAGAAATTAATACTGCAATGCTAAGTTTTAGTTGATCTGAAAGTTACCTTCACTAAAGGAGATAAAGCATTGAGTGATGAGACCAAAAGCATTTTAGCTTTTAAACAAAATCCACAATCTGAGCAGACTGCCCTTTCTGAAAACTGAACGGCATCCTTTTGGATTATAAATGATGCATTGTCATATGAGGACTGTTTTAGGACTGTTTTGTAATGAGAACATAAGTAAAGAGTTACTGTTCAGGATAATTTATTTGTTTTTAACGTGCTTTTGTAATAAAATCTATGAATATATGTTACCACACATGCATGCCAAATTACAAAACCTCACATTTTGAAACTACTATGAAGATACAGAGTTGAACATTAGAAGATATAACTACATAAATACATGCTTATGGCAGTCTAGAAAAGAATATGTAATTGATTTAATTTTCTAAAATATATTCAGTATTTCAATGCATGGCAGTTTTTTTCCTCAAGGATACCATAGCACTTCCTAAATGTTATGTGTATATAAATATTTTTCCAAGATACTTTTGAATCAGTGTAATTGATCAGCTTTTCTTAGCAAGCTTCTTTTTGAGAGCCCTTTTAGAGAATTGATGGTTGAATATGAAGTCAGAAAATTTGGAAGTTTGATTGTTTTTTTGGATTTTCTTAGAACTTCCAAGTTTCCTGGGAAGGATATGTTCCTTACTGAAAAGTCTGGTATGTTGATTTCTGCATAATCTTTAAAATTTTATGAATCAATTCAGCTAAACATTGTATACAATGAATTCCAGTGGAGTAACACAGTGAAAAGCATTATTAATTGAATTTGCAACAATGTTTCAAAGTCAACGAGATATATGCTGTGGCATCAGAACATGATTAAATATCTTCAAATGAATGCCTCATTGCTTTTTCTTTTGTGTTATGCCTCATCTGCTAGTACATACCAGAGATATCGTTATCTTATTGGAGAATGATGGATGTAAATTATTATTGACATGGCATTCTAAATTTGAAAAACCAAAATGAAGTCTGAGCCACAAAGTAGACCATGAAAAATAACAAAGAGCCATTAATAGAGTTGGACATAATTGAGAGATTTTGTGACCAAAGAAAGATTAAAAATTATAACTGTCTGTGGAATTGATGTGTTAAATCATGTGGATTATTGGTCATTTCTTCCTTCATTTTAGTTGCAAAAAGGTCATATAGCAGGAATAACAGAACATTTTAATTCCTTTGTCTTATTTTACTTTTTGTGGATGACAACTGAATTTACAAATCTGAAGACTTTCAGGCTTAAAATTAACCTAAGTGAGAACTGAATGTAGATGGAAGAAGACTTATAGCTAATCATGGATTAGCCTCGTAACTGGTCTTAGCATCAACCAACGCATAGCTAAAGGCTCATTTACACTTGTTACTCCCTAGCATGATGCATCCTAGCATGGAAAGTGACACAATAACACTTGTTTCAATGTGTACTAATGCAGACTGTCAGCATAGACCACTCTGGAGATCCACATCAGTGAGACTGTGCCCTAGGGAGTGACCAGGAAGCAAAAATGAGAACATGAACTCTTGGACTATGAATATTATCTTCACAGCAAAACACTTAAATGAATTTGAGCATATAAGTATCTCAAAGCTAGAAAAGAATGATTTGCCATAATCGAGAATTGATATTTTGGGAATATAGCAGAGTCATTTGATTGAGGATGTAAGTAGGAGAGACCATATGTATGGCTGATGACATAAAGAAAGGATTTCCTGCACATGGACACATAGAAAGAAATTCATAGGCAATTCCCTGTCAGGGAAATCTTGGTGTTAAAAGTTTTATAAAGATTGAAAAGCGTTTTATAGAAGAGGGTTATGTGAGAAAAAGTCTCAAAACTGTTTCAGCCACACTTAGCATGAGTTGATGGACAGATGTACATAGAGAGATAGCAGAAAGGTAGTATAAGTTTATTTTGGATACAAGAAATGCTGCCTCTTGAAGATAAAGTAGAATAGAGGATGGCATGACCATATGAGTTGTGAGCTGTCTGTCTCCATGTAGACTATACCAATTTGAAGTGTTGTGTATGTTTGCGTTTTCACTGATGTGAGAGACATCTAGTTCATTCTTGATTGATCTGCTTGGAAGTCAGGTTGAGTTTGAGAGATGTCTAATAGAAACGAATACTTGTTGTATAAGCTAAGAAGTATTTACACTGACTTAAAAAACAAACCTTAATGTTTGGAAGACTGAAAAGACCATCTGAGTAAAGCTGTCTCCTTGAAGATTAGATGCTATTACAAAAGAAATTGCAAATAACTGCTAATGAGAAAAGATGTGAGATAATAAATTTTTAAATCTCATGATATTTTTCCATTTCACTTTGCAATCTTCATTCAGAGCTGTTTGGGAATGGTACAGACAGGGAGATGTGGGTCAGTGATCAGTGGCAGTTTAAAGGAAGAACAGAGCACGTAAGTAGTAATCTGATTTACAAGTCCTTTTGTGTTTTCATGTATATAACCAGTCCTGGTGAGAAATACCTGGTACTGATATTTATTCAGCCCTTTTGAAATGAAGTACAACATTTTGCTGTGTTTTTTTTCTTTTTGTGTTGTTTTGGGTTTTGTTTGTTTGTAGGATTTTTGTTTTTTTTTTTTAAATTTATTCTGTTTATTTTTTTGTTCATTTTTTTTCCCCAGACAGTAGTAGTGTAAATGTTAGACAAGAGTTGTTGACTATTTTCAGCAAAAATAATCTGAGCTCTCTTGGCTGCAGTGCATAACAGATAACCACAAAAAGCACAAGAATTCATTGTTTTATAAGAAATTAGTTCATATTCACTCAATTACATTTTGATTCATTTTACTATGTTTGAAAGCTTTGTGGCTGAGACTAATAGACCAGTACCTAATTTTGAATTTTTTTTATCTGTAGTAAACATATATAAACTATACATGAGTATTTGGCTTTCCTTTTTTTTTTCTCTCCTCCCTACCCAATAATGATGGTGAAATATCCAGTCCTGGCAAGAATGGATTGCTGTATTCTATGAATTTTTTCCAATTTTGTTTTTCTTCTGTTCCCCATCTCCTCAGCTTTATTTTAATATATGTATATGGCTAACTTTGTCCAGAAGGACTTTGAGAACAGGTTTTGTTTTTGAACTTTCTATTGAGTACAAGATGGTAATTTGAAGCTGTGTCTATTGAGGCATTAAGGATATAATGTTTAAAGTAGGCAGGAAGAGTGCAGGAGAGGCAGAGCTAAAATAGAAGTAGGATACTTCGCTTGTATCAAACATAGTGAAAACTTGAAAAAACAATAATGACAGTCATGGAAAACTGCTATTTAGAAATTAATAATAGCAGCCTGTATAATCAGGAGTAGAAAATGAAATGTAGAAACTTTATGAGATTAAGAACAAGGTGCACCTGAGGCAGAAATTCATTCCAATAAAGGAATTAAAGGGGACAGACTTTCAATTCCTGATACAAAGGGTTTTTGAAGGCTTCTCAGTGCACTCTAGCACTTCAGTGGAAGGGGTTCCCTATTTTAATTACTGAAGTAATAAAATCTGGGAATTTTTTCTCCCTCTATACTGATCTATCAGAGAGAATTACTCGTCCCATTTTATCAATGTACAGAAAAGGTAGAGAAAGAGAGTGATCAAGGCCAAATCTTCAGAAGTTCCCAACTTCCACCTGAAAATTTAGATATCTGTCTGCCTTTGTGGATCTGTGTCCCAAAAATCAGCTTATAAGTGATCTAGTCTGGAATGACAAATTTGATCTAAATCTGCCTTTTCAAGGCTGATACCTTAACCATTAAGACCTCTTTTAGAGTTTTTGTTATCTTGATCATATAATCTTCCTGTAAAATTAGTTTTAAAGGGTTGTAATTGATGTGTCATATTTGTACTCACATAGTTTGGCAATTGTTATCTAGATGTAGCAGAAAATTTTGCCTAAAGAGTTAATTCAAGAATATGTCCAGACATACAAGGAAAAAAAAAATCCCTATTAAGATAATCAGTTGTCAAAAAGCAAACATTCATATTTTCCCTGCACTGACTATTTCGAATGAATAATTACTTTTTCATGAGACAGTATAATGTTATTTCTCATGAAACGGGCAGAACTGGATGACTTTTCAGTAAAAGGTTGCATCACGTAAGCAGATTTTTAAATTATTTTTGGGAGTAAGAATCAACTTTGTTGCACCTCTTTTGTCTTTGCAAAACACTTTTTTAAACTGTTACATGAACACCTGAATGCACTATAAATTCAAGTATGTGCCTCTTTACATTTATGATGCCTTAAAATTTTAAATTTCCTATGTCAGTTTATTCTGAAGTGCAATCATTATGGATAATAGTTATAATTATGAAATTTCTTACATTTGAAAAACTAACTTGTTGTACATAATGGTTATTTGAATGTCTTCTGTAGTATACATCTATCATAGGAAGAGTGACGCAACACACCTAATAGCAATTTAGTCGTATTTGCTTACAATAGAAGTAACCATCCAAAAAGGAATTGCAGAATTCTTGTTCTCTTTGTTCTCAAAGTGTGTTTCCTAGATAAACACTGCAGAATTGCTACAGCTGTATTGATGCTGCACTTTGTTCCAGTTAATCTGTCTTTAATGAGGAGAGAAGGAAAGATTGAGGTAGTGTGATGAGATTTACTGTGCAGCAGACACTATTAACTTCTGAAGCCTTTATCTAACACTTTTATCTTTATTCTCCATCCCAAAACCTTGCACAGCCATCTCTGATATGCAATGTTTTAGCCAGATACCTGAACTGAAGCCTTCATCCAAACATTTTAGTACAGAGCCAAAAACAGGTGCAACTTGATCAAGTTCATACTTTTAATTAAAATGTACATTTCTGAAACTGTACATCAGGCTGTGGTAAGTGTAATACTTTAGCGTGTAGAATAAAACAGTATGCTATATAATGTCTGTATGTACAGAAGATAGACAGTCTTTTACTTTCAGATTAGATTTGCATTCAGATTAGATAAGCATTTGGCTAATCTAATGTAAGAAAACCTCTTCTCAAGAGAAATATGTCACTGCTCGCCTTTTGAAAAATATTCATTGAAGACATGAAAGGGTACAGAGAATGTTTTCCCAGCACAAACAAAATTCTTGTTACATAACTTACTTGGCTTCAAGAATCATGCAAGCTGTTTAGTTCTATGCTGGGATTTTGAACCTGCCAACTCTGACAGCTTCACATAATCATTTAACTGTTGTTTGATAGTATTACAGCAAACCTCTGCCTAGTTTGCTTTAACCTTGTCCTGCAGGTGAGATTCAAACAATGATTCCTCTTCAAAGGTCTATCTGTCAGAAATTAATGTGCAAGTCAAGATGGTGCTCCAGTGAAAATAGTTAAGTGTATTTTTTTTACAAGTGAGAAGTAGGTAAGATTTTGAGACTATGACTAGAGACCAAAATGAAAAGAGCATTCCCGGCTTTTCTGTGTAGAGATTTACAAGGTTTTATTTTGACGCTGTAAATAATATAAATATTACTGAAAACTACACTAAAAAATTGTTAAGTATTTGGAAGTGAATTCAGACATCCTTTTGCTGATTGCTCTAGGTGTTTTATTTTGTATTCTGAAGAATGGGACCACCCTTTTATAATCAGACCTGTGTTTAAATGTATTCTATTGAGTGGATAAAGGAGTGACTTCTTATGCTGAGAAAAAATTTCCTTTTGCTATTTTCTTAAATTTTATTTTTACTTTTGCATTTTAAAATGTTGTAAATAGAATTTCATCTACAGTTATGTTGTATACATAATAAAAAATATTCTAGACAGCTGCTATAGATTTCAAATATTTCCTTACTTGCATGTATTTTACAACAATCTGAACTGTGATTTGCTTTTGGCTCTTTTGAACTCTAGATAAATGATCATGCTAATCTCAATTTCATGATTTTAACTTTTCCTATTTTATAATTAACATATTTAATTTCTTGTCCATAATTTTACTTCTTCATCACCTTTTTATAAAACTGTGCGTTAGTATCCTCAGCTATACTCTTCAGTATCTCTGAAAGGTAAAATAATTGGAGACTCACTTTATGATAAAAACAGGGGGAAATCTTCATCAGCCAAAAGCTGAGTTTTGGTTGTTCTTGGGTTTTTTTTTTCAATTTTAAACTGACAAAGTGCTTCCCACATGGGTGTGCCTCTTATTCTCTTCCAAATTAAACACAGAGATATAAAAAAGTAGGCAAACAATAGCAATAAAAGGACATCTTATTTAACCCGTCTTGCTTTACTCATGAGAACCCTGAAGTGTGGTCTTCAAATGTTTTATGAGAAAGAAATTACCTTAGAGGCACAGCCTGCTTTTTAAACTGACCTGGATTATTTACAGTTTTAATTGCAGTCATTTAACATCAGAATGCTGGTTCCTAACCTTTTTGAAGATGTCATCTTTGGAGGGAACCTTCTTAGAAACATTTTTAGAAACTTACTTTATTCCATCAGTTTTCTCCCCAGCTTGGAGGAAAAAAAAATTATAATTCAATCTGCTTTTTAGAACTTTTTTTCTCTAAAAGCATGTAGATGTAAAGTTTTTCTCTAGCTGGTCCTGTAAAACCTGTTACTCACTTGTACACTGACTATAATTATGTTTTTAAATAAAAATAATTATAATAGCAATGAAAATATGACCCATTGCAAACTATATAGATCTAAACACATCTTATAGTTTCATATGTAAAATATTCATTAAACTGTCAATTAACTTTAAAAGAATTAGGTTGAACCAATTGCAATTTCACATTGCAGCTAACACCAAATATATGAAATTGGTTGTAGTGTTTCCAATGTATTTATCTAGGTATCTATCTATATACATATATATATATGTGTGTGTGTGTTTTTGTCTGTAGGCATACCTTCATGGCACCTGAAGGTTTCTAAGACTTGAATTACTGTTGTTTGGGGGTTTTCCTCCTCATATGTGATATGATAAGGTCCTGTAATATTGAAAAACAGCTGTGAGAGAAAAGCCTTAAAAAATGTTGATGATCATGTAACAGAATGGGCAAGGTTTACCTCTTTATCATGACCACAGTGATTTCCCAGACTGTTATGTAAATGAGATTTCAGAATAAAATCACTCAAGATGCAGAACAGTCCCAAATGTGATTCTAAAACCTTCATACAATATAGCACGAGCTGTGATAATATAATGCACCAGCATTAGCTGGGAGGAGAAGGTGAATGTTGCATTATTTTATTGCAACTTTTTAACAGAAAGTGCCTGGAGCTGACTAAACAGCTTGGTGTTTTTTTAATGAAAGACAATACCGTTAATCTGTGTATACTTTCATTGACAAGGTTCTGCACTTAGGAGTACAGCACAGATGGTCTACGCAATGAATACTTATGTCTGACTGTAATTGATCCTATCAACAATGACATACCTTTAACTGGGTTGTATCACTTTACGTCACATATGGTTAATTAAGTAAGAAGGGCCCAAATACACTAAGGAGATTTTTGTGTTTATACTTAGGAAAACAGTCTAGGCAGGTGTTAATGTAAATGAAGTTAGTACTTGTCAAAGGTGAAATTCTCCATATGTAGCCTTGCTTCAGTCTCCAAATAAATATAGTTTGTCTGTGTCTACATTAGCAAGTAGTGAGGAGTAATAGGACTTGATCTGCAAAGTGAAACAGTTTGTGGGTGAGGATTCCACTTTCCCATTAGAGGAATCTGGGGGTACAGGGAAATGGCTTTAGACTGCCTCTGTCCTGGTCTCACTGAATAAATGCCTGGAAGTGACTGGAGACCACTACTAGGTGCATTCTCAGAAGGCATAATTTTGTATTTAGTACCATGATGTGTATATTGGGCAGCTACTCTTTTCTAGCAATAAAACAATCTTTCCCTTCATGTCTAACATCCTTCAACCTTAGTTACGAGAGATTTGCTTCCTTATTTAGTTCTTCTCAGCATGTTTTCTAATTAACCATCATGGTCATTGACTGCCTGCCCCCCCATCACATTGTATTTGAGTATCATGTTGGTTTTAAAATATCTTTTTGCATGTACGCATGCTGTCCTTTAGCTAGGGAGTTTGTCACTTGTAAAAATATTGTTGGAAAATTACATGTCCTCAAGTCTTGCCTTTTGTGTACTGTATTTTCCACTGTGAAGTACAATTTCCTCTTGCTTTTCTAGCATGGAAAATGACAAAACAGATCTTGATGTGTTTACAGTTTTGGTCCTGAAAGAGTCCATAGGTGTGAAATCTTTATATAAGTTCTAGTATTGGTCTTCTGCAGTACCTTTTGCAATATTTTTCAAACTATTTTCAATAAATTTACCTTCAAGTCACTGAATGTGTAGTTCTGCGTATAAAGCAAATATCAACCATTTTCTGAGATACATCTGCAAGAGACACTCTTGGGGGTTAAATGACTGTTGAGTTACGTGGTTTTCTTGGCTGATGGCTCTTCCAAAACAATTACTCCTGCAGGAATTCTTTCTCTTTGAAAAAAAGAAAATTATTCAGGGTCTTTTAGACCTCACCTGTTCTAGAAAGAAGCTTCATACCATCCATCCCTCTTCCTTAACAACAAGGTAGGGTTTTGTCTTCTTTTTTCCAGTGTCTATTTTTGCCTTTTTTTCTTATTCCCCTGCTTCAGAGCAAAATCTCGTTTCTGCTACTCTTTATTCTTAGACCAATTGTATGTTCTGGAGGAGAACTCTGTTTCACCCCATGCAATTTTTATCAGCTTCTTCCACTTGAAAACATCACAGCTGTTTAAAAGCTTTAATTTGTCAGTGGTGAAACACTTTGTGGATGTCATGCCTAAATTTCCCATCAGCCCAGGTGGCCAAGTAATTTCTATGTTTTGATTAGTATCGTCCGTTTTGGAAGCAGAAATGTTGCTGTCATTATTAAGTTAACATCATCTTAGCTATGATTAAACTGCTGCCATTATTTGACTGGTCCAATATTTCTTTGATATGAAAAAGGCATTAAAAATTATTTTATTAGTGCCTTGAATTTAGCAGTTTGCTTATTTATAAAGTGAAAAGGTACATAGTTGCTTAGAATGAAAATGGTTAGGATTACACTCAGATATTGAATATATAATATCAAATATATTGTTTAGGATACACCAGGATATTGTGTAACATGGGATCTTGTTTATATGAGAAAGCATCAATTAGTAGTTGAATAAAATAACCAAACTCCTCTCATGATTTAAGAAATTCACATTAAATCATTATGACAATTACTTTTGTCACAGAAGGTGCTTTTTTTCAAGATAATTTATTTTTTCAGTTAATATAATATGCTGAAAAGTAGTTGGATGTGTATTTCCCTTTAACATACAGAGTAGTTTAAAGATCACAGAACCCTGGGACCCATGATCACAGAACCCATGATTAAGAAATGGAAGTAAACCCAACAAATGAAACAGGCACATACAGACACACTTTGATTCCAGCTTATTGTAGACTGATTTTTTTTTTTAATTTTCATTTGTATTTTTATTCTTTGAACTGATGCAGAAGTTTAATTTTTCTTTTTCTCTGTATTTTTATTTAAGCTTGTTGTAATAATGCTTTCATAGAAAGAGAATAGAAGGTGTAAAAACCTAAAAAAATATGGCCTGAAATAAATATAGGAATAACATTAATTTCCAGGTTTAGTGGGATATTTTAATATACTATTCAGATATTTTTCAGATAGCTTACAATCCATCTTAATTGCACTATTCACATACTCTGCAGCATGTAGTACAGTGCCTTACTAAATCAGAGTTTAAATTAAAGTTTTCCGAAACCTATTAGTAAATCATGAGCTCTAAGTATTTCAAAATAACAACAGCAAAAGTCATGTATTCTAGAAAACACTTAAACACTTCCTTTATGTTGCGTTACTCTAGGACCCAGTCCTGCTGTGCTTTGTTCTCACTGAAGAGGTGCATCTCCACTTGTATGTTTCCCAATAACTTAAGGAATGATATCAGCCAGTACTCAGTCTAGTGTAACATTGTTTCAGAAGGAAAACAATGTAATATGCTCATAGGAGGCAAAGTAAAAAAAAAAAATCTAGTAAAATTTTAATTTCCTGATAAGTACTTTTTTTCTCCTCATTAAAGATTACTACTGAATTTCCAGATTCCCTGAAGTTACAGTATTTTGTACAAGGAATCAGTTTGTAGATAGACATAGAGCAACAGAGACATATGAGACAAGCTTCGCATTTATATTAAACAATCACTATTCTGTAAAATTTTTTGTTTTTCACGGGCAGCAAATTTATTTTTTTAATTTTTAGCACTTTTTATCAGATAGCACACAGAAACTAAGAGTTTAAAAACAAACATCACTGATGCCAACCACGATAAGAT
>VZTY01013225.1:0-84316 GCA_013400935.1 Turnix velox
AACAGAGCTGTGCAAAAGCCTTGGAAACAGGGAAGACCAAGTGCCTCTGGGTTCACACCCCTCTTATGTAACAGCCTCCAACAGAAGCAGCACAGTGACTCTGCTGGGTGGAAAGAGACCTAAGGATGCACCAAGGAGATGTGAAGCAAATGTTCTCAGGTATTTCTTGGGTATTCAACTCCTAATACTTTGGTCTGGAACAAGGGCTGACTTGTGTTCCAAATTAGCACTCCAAAATCCTGTTCTGTTTCTGGAGTCCTGAGCTGGCTCTGCTGCAGAACATCAGTGGTAGAAGACTTGATAGCCCTTGATGTTCATTTCTCTTCAGCATTGTGACTATGAACTGGTGGAGATGCCAAAGGATGCACAAACTTCTGGCTGTTCTTTTGAGTAGACAGCACAAACCCTTCTACTCCAGAATAAATTCTGAATTTATCCTCTTGTGATTCCTGAGTATCCCAGATCCTCCTGTCTCATATCACTGAAGCTACTTGGGAAGAGTTGTAAAGGGAAGCAAATAACTAATATAACTTGTATTGTCCAGTCTCATCTGCAGTTTGAATCAAACTTTTGTCTTGCAGAATCCTACCTGTGTGCAGAAAACTTGATCCACCCCAATCAGTGCCTCCACAGAACCTTTTTTCCCCCACTGATTTGTGTCTCCAGAGAGATGAGTAAAGCATTACAGATGAATGTGGCGTAGAAGAAAGAACATATGCTGTACATGCATTTAAATAGCATTTATCTTACTTTTCACTGACGCAGTGGTGAAATATGTTCTCTTTGCTTTCAAATTTTAGATGGTAGAAAGCTTAGTTTTGGGTATTATGTCCATCAAAATAACCTGTATTGCAAGTACCTCTTACTATAATTGGGGATTTCAGCTGCAGTGGAATCTGGGCTCCAGGAAAAGTCCCCTGCAAAAGTAGTGTGCCAAAAAAAGAACAAAATTTGGTCCTATCTATTTTTTTCCCCAAATAAACTATAGTTCTTCTATGGTGTAATGAGAAATGCACTCACCTTTTTGGCCCTTTTTTGGATGAAGTAAAGCTCAAGGTACCCACTTCCTGATTTGATGACTTTTCTCCATCCCTAAATGCTCTGGCAGACCTCTGAAAGTGTTCCATCAGCATCGTGTGGGTGAATGAAAAAGGAAGGATTTTCTGACACTCCTTTCCAATAGGAAAGCCCTGCAGGACCAAGAGTATCTTACCTATTTTGTCACTGCTTGGATATTCCTAAAAATTCCAAAATTGCCAATGTCAAATGAGTTTTCATGCTTGTGCTGTCCCAGCCACCCTGCCCTGCATAATGTGTTGTACAAAACCCTCAGGAAGTGAGGGATTCTGGCATTGTATGAAAAATCATGGTTGAGCACTGCAATGTAAGCCTAATCCTTTTCCCTTTCTGCAGTGCTTCAAGCAAACTTGGCCCTGGAATTAAATAAACTTTTGAGAAGGAGGATCATGTAAAATATATGTTTGGTCCATATCCAGCATGATGGGAACCTTGTCTGATGGAGCCTCTAGGAAAGAAATGCTTATGTACCACTGTGTTTATACAGACATGTGAATGATCTCATTATGGTTTTATATATAGTGGCAAATTCTGAAACATTCAAAAGCTGTCTTGCACAGTTTCGGAGGATTTGAATTTTGGGTGTTTTGGGGTTTTTTTAATCTCCCTTTTTTGTTGTTAGTATTTATTTTTATTGTGGGATTTGTTTTGACTTTGGCTGTGATCTGCATGTTTTGCTCCTCAGCACTTTTCCTGGTTCAGTGACTCAATTTCTAATCTCTTTGGTCAGTGTGTGTTTTGCATGAATTTCAAACCTGGTCAGCATTATCCCAGCTTGGCACAGGGAGAGGATCTTGCATTGCTGTTTCATTCCCACAGCTCGTCTTCAGCTTTGTTAATTGTGCAGAGGGCAATCTTTCAGCAATGTGTTTTAAAAATATATGAAATAAAATTTAAAAAAAAATCCAAAAGGGGAATGTATAATTTCAGCCACCTTGCTATTAGGGTGCCCATTGCAGCAGCATTTCAAAAGTCACCATTTGTCAGTAATAGAGGCAGAGTGGCAACAGTGATTTGGTCTTTTTCTCCCTGTGCTTAGGAGAGGAAATAGCTGCCTCGAGGATGCTGAAAAATAATTATGGGAAACATACTTCAGACACATCCCTCATTTTTTAGAGATGCCAATCATTTTAGTCCCCAAATTACAATGTGAAATCAATGTCCCTTCCATTATTTATCCTCCAGGATTGTTTACTTCAGAACTAAAAAAATCCAAAAAAAGGCACGGCTAGAGTTATCTGCATACAGAGGAAGAATCCAACCATGTTTTATTTACCTACATAAATAATTCTTGTATTTAGTGGAGACTGCATCTCACATTGGGGCTCTGTCAGACTGAGAGCTATCGTTCTGATTTTATTTATCTCCATACACTGAAGTGTGTGTTTGTTTTAATTTAAACTGGGGGGCTCGGAGACCTGTAAAATGTTTAAACATGAGCATGGTTACAAATTGTCTGGTGTGTATTTACCATGGTCCCCCGCTGCTTGATACTGAGTTACTTAATTGTGCTTGTTTGCATCATCTGTTCCATAATGCTAACAGCATTTTAGTCATGTAGTAGGATCCTATGGTTTTGCATAAGGAGGAGATGATATTTTGTCTGTTCTGGAGCAGTTTAAAAATACTGGGTTCATTTTGCTGTTTTTCATTTTTTCTTTTCTGAAGATGGAAGCATACTCAACTCTTATAATTATATACTACAAATGTTTTGATAGGTTTTGGGGTGTTTTTTTTCTCCCTGGAAAAAAAAAGCGGATTATTTTGAAACAAAATGGAGTATTGTCAAATCTTATTACGCCAAAGAAATAGTATCAGTTTCCCTCCATGTTTTTCTCTCCTGTTGCATTATGAATAGCTGCTTTAATCCAGGGTGCTGCTTCTTCATGGTGTTTTGGGTGTCTCTAAATGATGCTGCTTCAGATTTAATCTCCTTTGAGGATAATAACATTTAAGAGGGAGTGAGTGGAAGCCACACTCCAGGATTTAGCTTCTCTAAGTAAGGAAAGTGCTTCATGGATCCCTGATTTACTTTTAAAGCAGCCAAATGGCAAGAAATCCAGCATCCAGTGTTTTGCTGGGCCAGCAGATGTCATTAATTAGACCAAGGAGGAAGCATGTTTTTGGTGCTTTGTATAATAGCCATATATGTATGTGACATTCAAGAAATACTGTGCCTATCCTGTTATATCCAAGTCATAAAATGCAGCACAGTTTGACTCAGCTTTGGTTAGTGCCAGCAAAGGCTCTCACCAAGCACAGTACCTCCTTTAAAAACACACAGGTCAAGCACGCTGAGATGTATGTTCAAAGGATAGCAGGATAAAAGCTGAAGGTGTTTACAGAAATCTTTGGCAGCAAGATTAAAAATTCAGGGAAACCATATTGTGCTTCCAAGTCCTAATCCTTATTTGTGCTGGGTTTGCTAGGTGGGAGCACTTGTAGCTAGGTTTGCATTCCATCAAATCAATGCTCATTCAATAGAAGAAGAGTGTGCTTTGACCATTTTGATAGAAGGATGCATCACAGAATGGTTTGAGTTGGAAGGGGCCTCCAAAGATCGTCTGGTTCCGACTCTCCTTCCACCAGACCAGGTTTCTTAAAACCTTGCTCAGCCTGGACTTGAGCTGTTTCAGGAATGGGTCATCCACAGTTACTCTGGGACCTTGTAGCAATGCCTCACCAACCACAGAGATAAAACTTTTACAATATCTAATCTAAATGTACTCTCCCTCAGTCTAAAGTCTTTGCTCCTCATCCTATCACTAGATGCCCTTGCATGTACATTTATTAATTGAGCTTATTTCTTTGGAAAAAATGCAGTGCAGAACCTAAATTTCCAAGGTAAATTAGGGGATCACATAGAAACAGCCAGCCCAAAAGTCTCATTGCTGGCAGGTTGGTGCCAGATACAGTGATATAGGGCAGGAAAGGCACCTTCCCTCCAGCAGTATCCCACCTATGAGAAATCTGAATGAAAACATCTCTCAATGTCTGTATCTGGTAGTCTCCAAACTTGTTTTCCCCTTTATCAGACCTCTCTGCCTCTACTTGTAGAGAACAAGCTGATCCCAGGTGTGTCAACCAGCAAACACAGCCCAAATACATCTTTATACCTCTATATACACATGCAGACCTTCATATGGCTGCAGAAGACCTCCCACAAGTACCTGGAGATATTTACCAGCTCCTAGCTGATAGCCAGACCTCTGCTGCCTCCTGAAATCCACCTCTCTCTCCTTCTCAGGCACAGAGGTGACTGAACAATCACAGCCTTTATTTTGCAGCTCCTCTTAACTTCCACGTTGGCCTTTTGATCTGTAATTTTTGGAAGTGATTTAGTGATTCTCTTTCCAGTCTCTGGAGGTTAAAGGTGGAGGTTATGGCTGTAAAGGGCTCCAGAGCAAACATAGCTTTGTGTGGTCTTTGTAACCATATTGCTCATCATAACAGAAATAGGTTGGGGCAAGAATTCAGGTGTAAAAGCCACCAAGCCTAAACTTCTCATCTTCCTTACTGTGCTCTACAGGAATTATACTCTCTCCCATTTTCTGAGGATACAAGAATATTGAGAACAGAAGCTTTCACTTCTACCCATCAGTATCATAGAATGGGCTATGTTTTGAGTAGGAAGGAACCTAAAAGACCATTGAGTTCCAACCACCCTGACATGGGCAGGGACACCTCCCACTAGACCAGGTTGCTCAATGCCTCATCCAGCCTGGCCTTAAACACCTCCAGGGAGGGGGCATCCACAACCTCTCTGGGCAACCTGTTCCAGTGTCTCACCAACCTCACAGTAAAGAACTTCTTTCTTATCTCCAACCTCAATCTACCCTCATCCAATCTGCTTCCATTACTCCTAGTCCTGCCATCCTGCAGTCCTCCTCCTACCTCAGACTTTCTGTTGGCCTCCGTCAGGCATTGGGAAGCTACTATGCAGTCCTCCCTGAGGATTCTCTTCCTCAGTCTGAACAACCTCAACTCCTTCAGCTTGTCCTCATGAGGGAGGTGCTCCAGCCCTCTCATCATCTTCGTGGCCCTCCTCTGGACCCACTCAAACAGCTCAATGTCCCCCTTATGTTGAGGGGTCCAGAACTGGACATAGTACTTCAGGTGGGGTCTCACCAGACCTGAGTAGAGTGGCATGTGTGCACTGTGCTGCACCACTTCTGTCACTCTGTCCAGTCTTTGGGATAAGCAGAATTTTGTCCAAATACTTTTGCATGCCTTTTGGAAGAAGAGAAAAAGTTATTAGTTATGTCTGCATGAAATAGGGAGGGAAGTGCAAATGTGCCTGTCAAGTGTTCACAGATGAAGTGTGTCCCTCTGAGAGGGTACAGACATTTCCCTACTGGCAAAACAGTTTTTAAACCTAAACAAAGTGACATTGTTCCTTTAAAGAATTCTTATCACTTTCTTACCTTGAAACATCTTGAAACCCTTCTCCTTAACAATTCCAGTTGCATCACTTTGACATGTCAAGGTTATCTATAATTTCTTCATTTCCTTTCAGAAGGGCTTCCTACCTACACACTACATCATGCATCTTTTATTACCACCTTAACGTGTTTATAAAATATTGATAGCTCATTCCAAATGGCTTTGCAAATGAAGCCACGTGGCACGGTATTCCCTTCAATTAGCTGCATGTTCCTCTGTTTACAGAAGTGACCCCATATGCAGAAGCTGGTCACAAAAATAAAACTTTTAAATAAGCTTTTGCATATTTTCAGTTCTTGGGCCATTTTTCTGCCTGTGGTTATATTCGATATACACCCTAAGTGATTTTTTTTTTTTCCTTTATCATCCTGTTTAGCTGCTCTCAAATTAAACTGTGCAAACCAGGGACAGAATGGGGTTAGTGGAGCTACTGTTTTTTATTGCTATTTCAGAACACAGAGTGGATTTAGCCAAATGTTGCATTGCAGTGATGGGGAGCAGCAGAGGATCATCACTCTGGACTTCTTCTAGTAAGCTGAGAAGGCAGTGAGGTTGGACTCCATTGGCACAAGCAGAGCTGAGTTTCAAATTGAGCACCCAATGTATGAATTAACACCTGGAGTTAATTTAACATCATGCTTGCTAATGAGAAAATAGAAATACCAGTTGATAAAACAAAGAAAAACACAATCAAGGGGGAGAATACGTGAGGAGGAGGAGGGCTCCTTCAAAGCCTCAGTAGCAACCCCCTTCATAAGGCAAGTTTGTTGTTAAATTTAATGGGCTATAGGTGTTGATTGGTAGAGTCATAAAATGAACTGTTAATTTGCTATTCTAAGAGTGAAGAAACTAAATTATGCAAATTGCTTTTAAAACTAGTCTGTTCCCAGCATACAGTATAACGAGGTAACATGGCCCTTTCCACACTCTTATTTCTGGGGCTCTTACCCATTGATGCTGTTGGTAAATCTTAATGCTTTGAAGTGCTGCAAGGCTTTGATTCCCTCTGATCTGCACCCTCACCAGTGCTGCTGTGCTGTGTCAGCTCAGAAAGGTGCTCCCTTTTGTCAGCTATGTTTGAGCACCAACCCCAAACAGATTTTAAACTGACAGCCCAAAAGGGGGAGTGATGCTGCTTCCAGAACAAGAAGCAGGGGGAAAGGCCTTCCTGAGGAAAGGAGTGCCTTGGTGAACAGGTAGAGTTCACACCATTGTAGCCCCATCACACAAAGCCCAGATGGAAAAGGTGCCAGCATTTTACACTTTATAAAAAGTGAGATTTGTCCTGCCAGTCTGATGTTCTCAGTGCAGCTAGGAAAACATCAGCATCAGTAAGCTCAAGATTAAGCAAATGAAAAACTTAAGGAAATGAAAAACAGCCCATTGGAATCAGCATTCATGAGGCTGTGGTTACACAGAGCTTTATCTTAGGGTAATGCTGAGACATCTCAGATCTGATGTGTGAGTTGTCCTGTGGTTTTTGTGCCATAGATGTGGTGGTGGTGCCAACCCCAGCATTGCAGACTTTGAAATTCTGTTCATTCTGATATCAAAGTTATTCTGTCCAGTGGGAGGATCAGTGGACCACATTTCTATTGGGTTAGCATCTTTCTCATTGGAATGGTAAAGGCAGCATCCAAATCAACATCTTGGACTTCCTTAGTTGGTGCCCTGATAAGTATGTGGCTTCTCATATTAGTCCAATGGCCAAGTTTCATAGCCGCTCCTGATTTTCTCAGGCCTCTTATCAGTTCTTGGGACTCTTGTGTTGGCAGAAGCAGAGCAGCACCATCTAGCAGGGCTGGAGAGAGGGCAAAGAGCAGGGATGTTTCATAACCTGCATCATCATAGAATGTGTTGAGTTAGAAGGGACCTTCGAAGGCCATTTAGTCCAACACCCCTGCAGTGAGCAGGGACATCCTGCACTAGATCAAGTTGCTCAGAGCCTCATCAAGCATGGCCTTCAGTGTCTCCAGGGTCCATCAGTTCTCTGGGCAACCCTCATTGTCCCCCCAAATGAATGCAACAGGCATTGCAGCCTGTGGTTGCTGTCCCTGGGCTCTCTCCAGATTGCCTTGTTGCATTTTTTGAGGTTTTTTGAACCATAAAGCTTGGAGCTATAATTTACTTTTTAAGAAACATGAACACCTGGATTCTTCAGGGAGAAACTAGACATACCACATCGACTGCAGACTAGCTGTTTTCTAGCTGTCTCAAACTAGAAGTCTATGTAGGCTGGGGGATTGCAGCACAGATGAAGACTTTTTCAATATCCATAAAAAATAACTTCCAAATGAGCAATATTTCTACCAAAATGTCTTTTTTTTTCTTTTCAGTGAGATAGAGTAATTTGTGCTGGTAGGCGAGCAGAATTCTGCATCTAATATTGACACCAAGGAGAGGTATAAAAGCTATTACACCCAGTGCCAATAGCTTCTCTTTTCTAATCAAAACAATGTCAAATAAGTAAGAGAATAGGAATGAAATAAGCCAGTTCTTTCCAACTCATCCATTGGAAACTGTGATGGCATTTCAGATGTGTGGAGCAACTAGCTATGAGGTCTCACAAAGCCCTGTGGTTTTCCTGAGTGGTGTTTGTTTGGGGTTTTTTATTATTGCTATTATCATACTCACAGCTGTTAAGTGAATTGCTGAGGTTTCAGCTGAACATCCAGCAGAAATGTGCCTAGGGCAAGAACAAGGTTTTATTTATTTAACTTTGGAAACAAGGAAAGGAGGAGGGGAATTTCTCTCGTACGTGTCCTTCTTCGGCTAAGCACCGTGCATTTCTTTGATCAGCTGACATCCTTTCCCCCAACGCATCTGTGCCCAGCTCATCCACCTCTGCAAGACCCTCTGCCCTCCTCCCACGTGCCCCGAGGGGTGAGGAGCTCCTGACAATCCATCAGGCCACTGTAGCTTGCATCTGCCCTGGGCAGGGAGAGGAGGAGAGCAGTGGGCATGTAGATCCCTGTCCCTCTCTCCCAGCTCCTCAGTTCTGCTGTAAAAGCTCAGTGCTCACAGCTCTCATCCTTGACCCTTTGCTTTCAAAGGCATCCCACACTGCCTTTGCAAGCTCTTCTCCATGAAGTGGGCATTCTTTCCCAGCCCTGGTGGAGGGGATTGTTTCCCAGACACACTGACATTTCTGCTTGGGTCAGAGAGGGCAATTTGGTGGGGGAAGGGAAGAAGCTCTAGACAGTGCTTCAGGGATAGTTTAATTCCAAAATATCACCTTTTTTTGCCATCTAATGGAGAAGAAATTATCATGCAGTTGCAGTCACAGCCTAGCTCCATTATGTTATACACTTTGATGGGCAAAGGCACAGGCAAAGTCTTCTCATCTCTTAACCTTGTGTGTGGAAATAAAAGGTCACACCAAGGTTTCTCTCTTGGGCTGTTCAGACAGGGGATGTTCTGGAGGAAAGAACACTGGAGAAGTTATTTCCTTTTCCATATCAGTTACAGAGAAGTTTGTGTTTGCAGTGTGTTAGATAATTCATCTTTCCACCTAGTAGAATGTAGCAGATAAAATGGTTCTTTTCCTTCCCACTTTTCCCTGTGCCCCAAGATGAGAAGGACCAGATGGACAGTCAGGAGTGCACCTGTGAGAGGTACTGAGGTCACAGCATGTTCTGCTAAAAAGGGAACTTCTCTTATCCTACACTGCAAATATTTGCCTCCCTACACAACACAGGTACAATCCTGAGCACCGGAGAGCACATCTGTCAGCAGTGAGAAGACAGTAACAAATCTCTGCTGATAAGCACTATTTACCTGTTTTGCCTGACCACCAGCTGATAAACCAGGGTCCCAGAATGGCAGGAGGTGACATGTCTTCCTCCTCTGCTCCACTTGAAGAGAGCATTTTTCTTTCACTAAAGTGTATCTGCATGTTTCTCCTCCCCTGGTTTAGTTCCGTGTCACTGAAAACTTTTTACACGGCGGTGGTGAAATGAATTTGTGCTGTCTCACTGCCTGCCAGGGCTCAGGGTGTTATTTCTTCTTCCCTCACAGTGTGTCTTTGCTTTTGATGGTCTTTTCAGACATGGATTAAGCTGTGAAGGAGTTGGAGGAAGCTACCTGCCTTTTTTTTTTTTTTCCCCTNTCTCCAGATGAACAGAGAGGCTTCATAATCTCACAAATCCAACTCACCCAAGCTTCAGTGGAAAACAGGGTGTTAAACCCCCCTCATTCTCCTCCATCACATCCTAGATTAGCCAGAATTGGAGATGGAAGATCAGCCCAAGTGAACTTGATTAGTGGGAGCTCAGGAGATCTGAATTTCCCATACAGTGCTATGAAGTCACTTGTACTATAATCCCAGCCCAATGCTTAATGATACAAACAGTGCTAATAACTCTGGGTCACCTGTCTGGGGAAGACAGATAAGAAATTGAAAATTATGCACATTACCATAGGTAATCTACTACCAAATACTGTTGAGTAGAGACCTCGATTTTTATTTCGCTCCCCTTATGTTCTTACCCTGATTGCACAGCAAATAAATTGGAAACTCAGAATTAAAGGGCCTGCTAATTCAAATTGATCCACAGCTTCTAGCACCCCATTCCCTACAGAAAGTGTAAATGGATCCTGGTGTCCACCCTGTGACAGCAAATCTTCAGTCTTCTCTGCTGCATTATCAGAAATAGGAGAGAAAAGACTATTTTCAGTGGCACCAGGAAAAAGGAAAAGTTTGCAGAGGGAGAAGGTGATGTTCTCTTTTTTTATTGTACCAGACAATTATTTGCTAGCAGTTAATATCCACAGTCCTATTTCTGTCCTTGCAAACCAAACAGCAGCTTCAGCCTGAAAGTCACACTCAAAGTTCAGGACAAAATGGAAGCTGTTGTGGCCTTTGGAGGGAACTGAACCTGCAGAAGCCTCTCCTGTCAAATGATGGGGAGTAAGGGGTGAGACTCAAAACTGCAGGGCAGCCAACAACAGAGCAACCAACAGCCTTTCCCATCGCTTTTTAGATGGAAAGTGTGGTGACAAGGAGTTTTATTTAAAATGCGACCTCATAAGAATATTGGGGTGACTTTAGTGGGCATGATGAGAAGAAATAATAAATAAAACAGAGGGAATAAATGAATGTATTTAAATGTACAGGACCAGAATGGATCAGCATTTGCAACGCCGTAGGCAGGATGCAACCTTTGGGACAATGCCACAGGCCATCTGGGCTCATGGGACATTCTCTCCTGTCTAGCCAACAACTTGCAGGTCTCATAGGACAGGCTGCAGCATCCCAGCCCTGTCACATGTGGATCTCATTACAAGGACTGTTAGATATATTTTTTTATTGCTCCTCCTTACATAGATGTAAATTGCTTTGGACCAGGTAGAGTCACCTGTCGCCTCTTAAGCGAGCCTGGGTCCTGCAGAGGGAAATAGGGGTGGCAAGGATTATTTTTGTGTCTGGTTTCTGAGCCCACACTACAGCTGCCACCCACCAGGCTGGGAACTGCAGATGAAAAGTGCCCTTTGAGCAAAGTGAAAATAAAGAGAGAGCAGTGCTGTTACTGTAGATTACATTTCTCTCTGCTGCGAGCCATGTGACAGACAGACTGTGTTTCTCTATTTGTACCTGGAACGCTCCAATTTCTCCCGATAGT
Source organism: Turnix velox (assembly GCA_013400935.1). Classification (NCBI taxonomy): domain Eukaryota; kingdom Metazoa; phylum Chordata; class Aves; order Charadriiformes; family Turnicidae; genus Turnix; species Turnix velox. Next base: position 11,142 of record VZTY01013225.1, read on the forward strand.
CTTAAAACCTTATTTTTAAATCTTTCTTTTGACACTTACACAGTGTGACTTGATTTGATAAATAAAACCTTCTGTTGCTGTTGTTCACGTCTGAGATTAAAACCTTGATGCTCTACATAAGGAAATGTTTCTGATGGGTAAATTTAATAGTTACTGGTTACTAGCAGGACTGAGTTAATTTCTGATGATTCAATTCACAGGTGAGTTGTGGTAGGACCACATAGCCAAGGCTGTGAACACTAAAAGATCCCTCACTATGGGTTGTCTCCACTGAACATCATATTTCATGCTGTTTGTGATAATTTGATAGCATTTTATTTATAAGATCAGAACAAGCAAAGTTGCTTTTCCAGTAACTCAGAGACGACACGAGCTAATTTTTAAAATTTATTGTAGAAGATATTTTTTATTGCTCTGGAGCAATGAGAGCCATATCTGAGTCATCCTTCTTGCTGATTATGTCTACTTGGTGAATAATACTGCAGTCTACCGTACAAATTTTAAATCTCACAGCTCTTCATGCTTACACCTCATAGTATTTAAGGTACACTGGTTGGAATAGTTAGCTCCTCATTGCAGATGAGGAAACTGAGGCAGCTGGAGGAGTACAGCATCACCCAGATCTGCAGAGGGGCAAGATTGGAGCACCCTGGTAGGGAGGGTGGACTAGGTGATCTTTCAAGGTTCTTTCCAATCTCTGTGATTCTATGATTTCCAATTGGAGTTTGTTACTTTGATTTGCTGCTTTATCTATGGTGTGTTTAACTGTTTGTGTTGCATTAGCCACTTGAGGTCCAGAAATGCACCCATCTCTCTGGATCTTTCATGTAGTCCCATCTGGGCATAGCCAAGAGGCTTCTGATGCTGTAGGAAAGGTAGTTGAAGGAAAGCAGGGAATGGCTCATGCACCTTTGTTTGAGAGCTGGTCCTGTTTCGTGAGCCATTCTACATCATGGTCCTGTTTAATTAGAAAATAGTGGGTTTAGTTTAAATTTATTCCATTATGTGAATCCAGCATTCATTTGTCAACTGTTCATTTGTCAAATTTCTGTGCATCATGGCTTGTGTTGTCCTTTGTATCCTGACTCTGCACTTACTGCCTGAGTGAGATCTGCCCCATACCTACAAGACTGACTGAAGGAGTAGAAATGATCCACAGCCCAGCAACTCAAACAGGAGTGCATGCACAACCCTACTTAAGCTTAGGCTGGGAAGGTTAAATGCTGTGCAGTCTGCATCACTGAGATACAGTAAATTCCTTTTTTAGAAGTATGAGCTTGTCATATTCTGCAAAAAAAAAAAGTAACAGCATCAAAAACATGGCACACAAAGGTCAAGGCAACATTGATCCATGAGAACTATCTGCTACAGTCAGGTATTTCCTTATTCCAGCTTTGATGAAGAGGCTTTATGTTTTTAACTATGCATACTTCAATAACTATATAGTTTTAAGGCTTGATTTCTTACATATTGTAGCTGTTGCTTCTGGGGCTTGTTGGTGATATGAATCTTTAAATCTCTGGTTTGGGTCTAACTACTTCAGATACTAAATCTTACCCTAGATATGATCATCTTGATGCAACTGTGTTGGTACAGACTGACTAATTTCTTAAATCAGCTTTGAAAGTGGGTAAACTGAGGATAAGAGGAGAGAGGGAATCTGTCCCCTGTCATGTGAAGAAGGAATAGGTGATAGATCCAGGGAGTCCCAACTTTCATTGAGTTTTTGACTGTTTTGGATCTTCCCTTTTGTAAGTTCCACTATGAGCTTAGGAGAGTTTCCCTTTCTTATTGATTTCCCTGGTCTCGGTTCCCTACTTCTAAAACTACTGAAGTGGTAAAATACCTCCTGGCATTAAGGACAAAAACTCAGCTGTTGTCACAAATGTTATTGATCAAAGATCACTTAAACTAACAACATGACATCATGCCACCCCCATTTAACCCATTTGAACTGTCCATATGCACCTGCACCAGTTCTTCTGGTGCAAAGACATGGCAGGATAATGCATATGGAAATATCTGTAATAGAAATGGTATGGAATGATTATATCTCTATAGATCATAGCCAAAAGGTCTTGCTTAAGAAAGACCATGCTCAGTCAATTCCTGGAGATTTTCAACACAAATAATAGCTTACAGTATGCAGTCAGCTTCCTGGCCTCTTGCCTGAACCCTTCACGCTTTCTGTTCCTGATGGTGGACTTCTGCATCTATAAGCACTTTCTTTTATCTAACCCTGAGAGTCCATTGTGTTTTATTTGCCCTTCTTTTAGCTCTGCCTATACATTTCCAGCTATGTGAAAATCAATAGGCGTGTTGCTAATTTTAACTGGAAAAAAGAAGAAAATTTAGTAGAGAATTAAATACAGTTGGTTTTGAAGGCTGATTTCTTGAGAGTTGTTTTTGTCTGGGATGAGGAGGGTGTAGTTATCCAAACTCACTTGCTGCTTTCTTTTTTTCTTGGCAATCTGTCATGGGCACAAGCCTGGAATTTAAGCATCTATGTACTTAATTATGCTACAGAGCCAATATTTTAGCAACCCTTGTGATATTTTCCTACCTTTTATAACAAAATTAAGAGACAGCTTGGGTTTCTAAAGTAATTTGTCAATGGAGCCCTGGAAAAGACCGGCATTTCTGAGGCCAAAGGCCAAATTGCAGCCTAGAATATGGGACAAAAAAAAAATATCTTGATCCCAGGACACTACTTTGGATTGGGCAGCACTTGGCTATACTCTTTATGCTGCTCCAAATCCCTAGAGGTGTTGGATAGGTTGCAGCTATTTTCTGTGCCTGTTTCCCCATAGAATCTCTTTGATTAGAAGGGATCATTCAGATCACCTAGTCCAGTCATCAACCAATCTCTGATAAGGACTATCTGCAATGGCAGGTCTTTTATATTGTCCCAATTTTCCAAGCAATTCTAGCATTCCTTTCAGCATACTTTCTAGCTTTCCTTTACTCATTATTTATCTAGATATCTGTGATGTGGTGTATTTCAAAAAACACATGTATATCTCTTCCTTGTCTGTATACCTCGAAAAGTGAATGAGCACGCAGCATAAATTTTAAAAATAAGTAAATTAAATATTCCCAAGCAATTACTCTGCCAGCAGAATCTTTCAACAGCACAAAAAATATTCGGGGGAGAAATAACTCTCAGTCCATTTATTTGATTCACTCATAACAAAGGAAGGAAAAATAAAGCTTATTCTTAATTCTTAGTGGAAATGTGATTTGGACAAGATCCTGGGTGATGCTGAGCTCTGAATGTTGTTCATGGAATACTTTTGTTGGAATTATCATCATCACACTTCAGTTTGGGGCTGAGCATCCTCAGTGCTGCACAGGATTGTGCCTTTGTCAGGAGATTGTCAGCGGTGCTTGGGTGCTTATTTGGAAAGAGATACTTCATATGCTGGCATGATAATAACTAGATCTAGGAGTATCCTCCAGGAAGCAGGTACTTGCTTTAGATCTCATAGACATTGTCTTAATTGTACACTAAATCAGTGCAAGATGGGAGACAGTTCAACTACAGGCAGCAGAGCAGCCTGCATCCTCTCTGGTGATGCTGTGTATTATCAACACCAACCAAATGCTTTCTAAATAAGGTTCATGTTTTGTGCCATAAACTCTGTGCTGGGTTGTTACTCAAAGTGATCTGTTAATGCATCTCTGAGCTAGACTTCCTTTATTTTCTTTCTTCTTCCTTTCTTTTTTTTTTTCCTTTGGTGGATAATAATCAACTTGAAGGTTTTTAAAAGGAGAAAAGGTTATTTCACTGGCATCAATTTTTGCATTAAATGTGCACTTGGCTAAATGCCAAAATATTTAATATCTTTTCCATCTGTCCCAGCTGAACACAACTTGAGATTTATTGATTTGCTTTTTTCTTTTTTTTAATTTTGGCTTGAGACAAGGTTAAGACTTAAAAAAAAAATAAAAGAATAAAGCATTTTCCTCCAATGGCATTATAATCTTTGCTTAAGACCAAACTGCCTTTAAATGTGCAGCTGTTGCCAGCTGTCTGGGTTTATATTTGTGCCCTGGATATCTGTGGCTGTGCATATCATGTCTGTGTGTGTGTCTCAAGAGGAGAGGTGTGTGAAGGGGGTTTTTCCTTTCCATCACTGGAAGATTTCATTAGAGAAGTTCATTAATGTGTCAGGGTTTGCAGTCTGTGCTGTTCTCAAACAGATCTGGGGCTTCCCAATCCACCACTCTCATTCCCCTTCTCCAGGGGCAGGACTGCACCAGCGAGGTAATTCAGAAGCACAGGGAGATCCTGGGCTAGATGCTCCACAGATCATCACCTCTTTGGAGGAGGATCAGAACTTTTTCTGTGTATAGCACGAAGGCAAAATTAATTCCTGAGTGATGGGAATCTCTGGGCGAGAGCCCAACAGTAACAAAACAGTTGCTAGGGATCTTCCTTCCTAGTGGTGTGGAGGAGGAAAAATGGCATTTCCTAATGAGGAGAAAGGCAAGATATGGCTCTTGCAGAGACACAGGACTGACTGATGGCCAGGCTTGAATCCTACAGCTGTAAACTTGTGCTGTGTTGCCTGGCATTAATGGTTACACTGCCACTTCTTGGTCAAGGGCCAGTCCCTCTCACTTTATCCTAGCTCACTAATTTTTTTTTTAATGACCTCCTGCTTTAACAAGTTCTGCTGCTTGAGTTCAGGCACAGAAATTAATGGGAGCATTCAGAGGAGTTTGATTAGCTCTGGCTTTATTCACATAACCCTGAGTGCCACCTAAGGAAAACACTAGGTATGTTTGTGAGCAATTGTATTGTATCTACTCCCCATCTCTGTAAAGTAACCTGATTTACTTCCATGGGAGCTCATGCCATTCAGCTAAAGTGCTCTTCTAGAAGCCTGACCAACGCCACTGTGCTGAGCCATGTGTGTACCATTTCATTATTGTTTTAACCTTATTATGTTATGAGAACCTTTTGCGTGGTTTAGTGCACTGGGTAAGCGATGCAGGTCACTAATGTACCTCTAATCTGGTAATAGATAATTAATAACAATTACATCTTCACCATATGATCCCACTTCCCTTTGTGAACACTCCAAGTCACTTTATAACCTATTGCCAACCATCTGTTCAGAGGCTCTGCTGTAAATGATGCCTTTCCCACATCACCCATAAAGAAGCATCGTCCCCCCCACAAACCCACTGACCTTCCACCCGCTGTATAATCCATCCATGGATCCCTCAAGAGGATTGCACCAGTCTAATGCAATCCATGCTGGTGATATTAATGGGAAATAGTTAGACTAATCTATGGTTTATCATTTCTGGAAGCATATGCCACTCAGCTCATGTGAGCAGAAAGGGCCAGCTTGCTGGCTTTGTAAATGAAGTCAGTTGCTTGTTTTCAGCAGCATCCCTCTTCTGACTTCAGCTGAGCTGTGCTGGTTCACACACACTGATCTACCTCTGCCGGCTGTTCCTCCACAGGAAGCAGCAGCCTGCAGGAATGGCTGCTTTCCCACATATTTGGAATTTCAATGAGGTCGTCTGCAGCATTGATTCTTGCAAGAGGGCAAGCAAGATTTTTCCATCAGCGTAAATGTTTGTAGCACTACTACTAACAAACTTATCAAGCTCTACATTGACAACCCGATCCCCTGGGGGCAAGAAACACATGGCACAGTTTCCCTGGACAGATCTGAGCCATGTGTGCTTTTCACTAGTACTGAAACAGGAGGATTTCTCTACAAATTATTTACTTTCTTTTTTTTTCCTCCCCCCAGAACATTTCTCTAGGCACAAATTTAAAATGACTGCAGTTTTCTCTGATTGTTAGAACTCCGAGCTAGAGTTCTATAATTAAGATGGGTCTTTACTATAAATCAGAGGAGCCCAGCTTTTATTGCAGGAGAGAGCCTTTCACTGCTAGACAGAGGCAGAAAAGGGCAATTTCTTCCTCCAAGCCACATATGTGCTGCCTATTCAGCTCTCCCAGGGAATGCTAGATTTAGTGAGGATGCAGGGGGTATCACCCCTGCTCTTGTATCTACATCCAGCAGTTTGGAGACTCATGGCTCTTCCCTCAAGGAGAATCCATGCAAGGAGGCACAGCTGGAAACAGGTTGCCATCACCATGAGGTTTTATCCCTAGCTGGGAGAGCTGAGCTGTGTATCATTCTTCATGCATGGCTCTACCAATAGTGATGTTTCCAGCTGTCCCCAAAGCCTTTTGGTGTGGCCCATAGTGAGTACACATTAGCAGCCTAAGAGGAAAGGTGAAATATAGAAACATGAAATAGTTTGGGTCAGAAGTGACCTTTAAAGGCCATCCAGTTCAACCCCCTGCAATGAGCAGGGTTACCTTCAATTAGATCAGGTTGCTCAGAGACAATCTGATCTGGAAGGTTTCCAAGGATGGGGCATCTACCACCTCTTTAGGGTAAATCTGGTCACATGAAGCCTTTCAAGCTTTTAGTCCCAAATGACTGTAAATTAAGCAGAAAAAGCAACAATGCTGCAGTCTCCCCAGCTTTATCCATCCAGTGATGAGGCTGAGTTTTCTCTTATAGAATCACATAAAAACACACATCTTTCTACCTTACTTACAAAGTCCCAAATGAACATAATGCTGATTTTAACTGTCTGCCAGAATTTCTTTGGGCCAAGAGCTAAGATACTGTGGATTGTATTTTATGTGTTAGTTTTCAAACAGCCTATTGCCAAGTAAGTTAGTACTTAAATAATAAATGGACAATGTTTCTATGAAGAATTCTTTATTTACCCAACAGGTCATGTAGTTACCAGTGCAAGTTGTCTATCAGCCTGCTGTTGTCATGGGAGAGGCTGGTTCTAAGGTAATTTTCTCTGGTCTGTGTAATCTTGGACTTTTCAATTTAGGATAGCTCACAAAGCCAACATTTTGGTGTAGAACACCCATCAACCTTTCAAATTCTGCATTTTTCAATTCCAATTCCATGTGTTTAGTTTATCTTGTGGGGTTTGGCCTCTGCAGAGGGGAAAAGAATGGGAGGGGGAAGATTTTGTATTTATTTCAACCAGAAAGTAAATACAGCAGGCCAGATTCTCTACTGGTTTATACCTCCTCAGTGTAACCTCTTGGAGGTACAATAAGATTGTACAAAATAAAAAATGAAAAAAGTTTCCATTATTTAATATCCATCCTGGAATTTGCTTTTCCAAAAGTGCAAATACAAATCAAGAAATGCTCCTTAAGAACTTCTGAGGTGTCTCTGAGTCAGAGAAACTACACAGGCTCCCCACAGAGGGGAAAAGGGTCTCAGTCCTTCGCATCAACCATCGGAAAGCAGAGGGGTAATTCTTTATTCTCCTTTCTGCTTGCAAGCGCAGCCTATAAAGCATCAGCAGGAAATCCTAGGGAGATTTTATAAAGTAGTGCAACATGGGTAGTTCTATTTAGTTTTACCAGAAAGTCTGTAGGAAACATTCTGGGAAAATCTACTGGGATTTCTCGAGGGTAATGTATCATAGCAAATGGCCTTTTTAAACTTTAGCAGACAGGCAAGAGGTGAGAGAGCACATATTCCTTATGTTACAAATGAGGCCAGGGTCACATGTGTTTACAAATCAGCCCTTTATTAAAATTCTCTTTAATAGGGCTTTCCTTAGCACTGCTGTTGTTGAGATTAACAGACCTGGACATGAGAGGCAGTGGTAACAGCAGCCCTTTAACTCACTACTTATGCAGCTCATTGAGTCTGAAGAGACTGAATTCCATGGGCAGTGATGAACCAAGCAGGAGGGCTCCTTCCCTAATACAGCTCTAACATATTGGTAACCCCACTATTCCCTACTGTGGCTCCCATTATAACACACTCTTATTAAAATATCTAATTTGAAACATCAAGATATGGTCAAGGAAGGGAGGACCAGGCTGTGGAATCTCTCCATTGATTCTCTCTGGTTGTATCTAAATGTCTCACAGGTTGTGGAGACTTTGCCTTTTTCCTTCCCCTGGAGAAGGTTCTTGGTGCTGCTGCTGCATGCCTTCTTGTGAAGTGCACCAATATTGACTCTCTTTTGAAATGCCAACCCTTTCATCTGCTGAAGGAGCTAATTTAGCCCCCAATTAATGCTTTTATTCCAGAAAAACACTAGGTTCTGGTGGTTAGGAGGCCTGTGTTTGTTCCCTGTATGTCCAGTTTAATGATCGTGTTCAAGGCACAGCGTCATGCTATGCCACACTTGTGGAAGTTGTTGACACTGACCTCACAAAGAAAGTGCTGTGAGAGCTTCTTGACAGCAGTTTCCAAGACCTAGTAGGTTTCTCTCATGTTTGTGATCATTTAAACCATGTTGACATGGTAGCTATCAACCTGGTGCATGGAAGCACCAGGCACTTTCAAGCATGACTAGGTTGGCATGCAGTGAATGAAAAGGCCACCCCTGTTGGTGTAATCCAGTGCTTCTGTGCCCTCACACTCACCCTCATTTATCAGTCTGTAAATTATTCTCTGCTCTGTTATCTTTGCTTTTGTCTCATCAAAGCTTTAGACAAGATAAATGTCTCACTAGGGTGTAAAAAGTACACAAAAGCTCCTCATTGCCCCTACTTACATTTACACCTGTGTCTTTTTGGCAACTATTTGCACAACCCTCCACTACCCATCACTTTGTCTGAGTGGGTATGAAGAGTCTAAGGCAGATTTCATCTTCAAACTCCCTTATACACCACACCACTTCCTGGCCCCATAGATCTACCTGCCCAACTCAGCCTTGGAATAAGGCTGGGTGGTTTCCACTGAAGGCAGTGGCAGGGAGCCACTCTGTGCCCAGGGATGAATTTGGCCCGTTATTTACAAATAATTTAAAGCAATTCTGTAAATGTTTGTGTGCCCGAAGGTCTGTGGATGATTTACAGCTCTCTCAAATTGTGTAGACCCTTGATCCAGCAATGTCATTCACAGTAATGGGATGTCTCAGCTGTCCAAACAGAGACATGTTTTAAATGTTAAAAATGTTCCGTGATCGATTTTCTCTGTTTATAGTAAATGCCTTGATTAAATTCTCTTGTAGGTGCTTCAAAGGCAGACTCCCACTCACAGTCTTTCCATATGATGAAATCTAGTTCTTTCTTTACTCAGATTTTTTATTTTTCTCTCCCTTAAATGAATTTAGTACTCGAGACAGGTGACTGATTGATGGCCTTGAGGATTGAGGCTCTCTAAAGCTGCATCAATGAACGCCATTCTGCTGCCTTAGCTCAAGGCAGCTCAAGGGGAGATCTGTGGATTGCTTATATATTTTATATGTATCATTATAATACTAACCTCATGTATTTAGAATAGGATGATTTATATGTATCCATTGTTTAGGTAAAAATAGAGCAGGCCAGAGAAAGGAACAGGAGCCTCTGACCTATAACCCTGAGAGAGAAAAACAAGAGCTCCTTCCCATGTCAAAGAAGGAAGACGAAGATTGATAACTACCTTAACAAAAATCTTATCTCTGGAACCAGAACCTTGTTTACATCATATTTGGCCTGAGCCATTGTTTAAGGGTACTGACCAATCAGTAGAGAACACGCGTGGTACTCTATTCAATCGGGTTAGATGCCTGTACCCAGAATCATATAAATAAGTGTGTATTTGACAATAAAATCGGACAACTAGCTTGCATCAAGCTGCGTCCCCGTCCCTGTATTCACGACAGAGATCTCTAAAGGCAAAGAGGCACATGAGATGTGGATCCCCTTGGGATGTAAGGGCTGCTCAACCTTGCCAATTCCTGGGGTCCATATTAAGGTATTTAGCTTTATGCCTTAATAAAAGGCAGTAAAATGTCATGTTTGGTTTACATAAAGAGAACAGAGACTCTGAGGAACCAGGTGATTTGGTGGATCTACCAGAAATCACAGAGCAGTGTTAGGAATGAACAAAAGATGCCCCAGTTGAGTACTTCAATCTCAGTTTGTTCCTTCCTTAGATGTCTGCATTTCTATTTTTAGAAGAATGCAAGACAGGCTAAGAAAGTTTCATGAAGTCTGCTCTGAACTGGGTTGAGACCATCAATTGGTTTCACATCTGTCACTAAGCAGCCATTAAACACAATGGCTTTCATCCTCCCTATTGACCTGGTCTGTAATCAGACCAGAGACCTTGAAATGCGAACAACGCACTCTCCTATTAGCAGACCCCTGAGCCATCCAATCCCCCTGATGGTCATGTCCTTTTTTCTTTCTTTTTCTTTTTTAAATTTTTAATGGAAATAGCTCCACTTTAATCCATGCGTCTCTATTGATCAGGAGATCAAGTCCACTCGATGTGCACTGTGTATGATGCTAAGAACAGCTTGTGACTTAGTATAAATGGATCAGTCTAACTTTGACTAATGAACCTCCCTTTTTTTAATATTAGTTAATTTGCAACTTGCCCTTTTGGATTTTACCTCTGTTCCCCCTTTTCAGTCGAGATTATCAGCTTTCCTTCCCCACTTAATAAGTTCTCTTTTCTCCCAAGCTTTTTTTCTGGCATATATAGACATTTCATCTACTGTGCTATAATGTCATGGACATTAAAACAAATAACATGAGCCTGCTATTTCTCTTGAAAATATCAGAGGTGTATATGCAGCAGTGGAACAGAGCCTCAGAGAGAGAAAGGAAATTTCACTATATTTTCCAGTTTTAGGTGGTCAGTTGGCAACAAGACAAAATTCCTCCCAGGTCCGTGTAGCATAGGAGAGGGAAATGGTCTTTTTAGAGGATGCTCACATATTCATTTGGCTTCAAGTCAAGGGAGCTAGAGGAGATGTGTTGGGCTCAGAGAAGATTATTTCTCCCCAGAGATCAGATCATACACACAGAATGCTCACAGCATGCTCAGCCCCATTTTCCTTTCATTGATACCAGTTTGCTTATCAGTTTGCCATATTGATCTAGGCTTGCCATAAGAGGAGGCTCAGGCCTTTTCACTGTACAATGTGTTTATGCTGTATTTTGGTTTGTCACTGTGGTGTACCATGCAACTTCTTCCCAGCAAAGCTCAGCTCAGAGATGTCTATTGAAGCCATCCCGCAGAACTACCAGTTTCCTTTATTAGACAGGAGATGTTATCCCAGTCAAGCTCTGGGGCTTCCTACCCTGTGAGGGGATCAAGTTGTTTCTACCCATGTCTCTAGTTATAGAAATCATTCTGCTCCTCAATGAGATGATGGGTAATGTCCTTTTATGCCCTTAAAATAAATACAAGACATTGTTGATCCTCATTTAATTTCCAAGGACTATACATTGATTGTTGAATAAAACTGTCAAAGGTGAATTAACAACTCATCTCTACTGTTACAAACTACAAATTAAGTTGAAAGGGACCTCAGCTTCTGGAATGCATTCCAGTGTCAACTGTCTTCCAAAGCCAACCTCTCCTTACCATCTCAACCAGTTACCTCTGCACCATTCTTGTCTTGTTTGCATCATGTCTAACCCCAATTTGTGCTGAAACAGAGCCAGCTCAGAGGCATTCTGAATATTTGCAGTTCTCTGGGCACAGTGATGGACAGACTCACGTGATAATTTCAGACATGAAGAAGGGCTAGGAAGCACATAATAAACCCAAATCAGCTAGGTACAAATCTTTTAAGATCCTAGACTATTTATAAAGAAAAGCATGGTTAATGTAAGTATTAATTCAGGGTCACAGCAAAGCAGAAGGGAGCTACTGCCTGTTTGAGTGCATTTGTGAGTGTGCCCGGAAGCACTGCTCATATTCTGTAATATCTCTTCACAATGTGTGTTTTGGACACTGCATTTTAAACCTATTAAGTGTGAGAAGCAGTTATACACGGTAGATAAACCAAGAAATTAACTCCTGTTGCACAGCCTCTTTCCATTAATTTATTTAGTGAATTTGGGGCCACTGAAAGGACGTGAGTTGGCCACTCCTAATTTTAAGGAACTTTAATTAAGTAAAAATATGGAGCACATTTTCTCCTTCAATATTTGCCCACCTTTATGTGTTTCAGAAGGAGATCACTCCACTTTTTCTTGGGACTTGGTTTCCTCATTGTGGTTCCCAACAGGGGAAGTAGTTATGGCTATGGTTTCTTTGACAAAGTTAGTACAAACCTCAGAAACCAAGAGAGACCAGCATTAATGCACCACTGTCTGGAATCATATTGCAACCTCCTGCCTGTTTCCATAATCTTTGACATCTCATTGCCATGTCAGACCTTTGGTGACTTGTTCTATGGTATTTCTCTCTGTTCTTTTCCCCAACATGGACCTTCTGTCCTTGTTTCATTTGCTAAAGCTCTTCATGACTATATTTCACTTGTAGATCACAGTGTGGCATTAGATATGCTAGCATCACTGGGATCTGTCTTTACAGATGGGGAAAAAAGAGAGGCAAAATTATGCTAAACTTACATAGTGCCACTCAGTAAGTTTGTAGGAGATGTAGAAGTAGAAAAGTAGTTGGAAAGCAAAGTAAGTCTTTGCTTCATGATGACTGGGTAGAGGTGAAATGCAGCAAATGTATTTTGACCCCACTAAAATCAGAATGGGTGGGTGGATTTTCTTGTAAGGATTAAAAGCCAGGGGTTTATCATTCCCAGGTAGCAAAGGCAGGTATGAGTTGAGCAGGAATAGCAAGCCCCAGTATGGCTCAACTACATTTGCAGCCCTTTGTCACCAATTGTTTTTCCAACCTGAGCACAGCACACTTGCTGCTGGGTGAGCACAGGAGTTTGAATAATCAGAGGGGGGAAAGCACAGGTAGTATCTCCAAATGACTTCTGAGCAGTTGAACACTCTGTCACTCAGGAGTCCTGTCATGGTGGCTGCCTCAGGCCTTTGTTGTGCCTTTAGGGCTGTGCAGAGAGCCCGTGGGGACTTGACAATATGTCTGCCCTCCTCAGGCAGGAAGGAGGTTTGGGTTTACAGGTGGCAGCGAGGCAGGAGAATAAGTTGACTAATAGTAAGCAGAGACAAAAGTGCTGTTTTAAAAGAGCACTCTGGAAATGGTGGTGCAGCCAGCTTACCACAAGGCTGAGTGAACAGAAGATGTTACTGCTGACATAGCTGGATGATGTCACTGATTGACTAGCAGGGTAGTGGTTGTCTGTGGGAATTTTCACCAGTGCAATGCAGAGACAGAGACATAGAGTGCATGTACTGTCAGATATGACACCTCCTGAGAAGGTCCATAACTGCTTTTAATTACTCTAACTGCTGGTGAAAGTCTGTCCATCTCCTGGAAGTAGAAATAGGGCATGGCAGCCCATCACAGCAGGGTCACAATTGGACACCCCCTCTGAAACAGCTTCAAGCAGGACATAGGATGTGCCTTGACAAGGAGCCTGGTTGTGTGCAAGGTCTTTGAACCTTGGGTTTATTCAGTTTGACTGGAAATCTTGTGAGAACAGGTCTTCCTTGAAAGCTGTTGAGCAGCCCTCCCATCCCTGGCTACACAATGTCTCTTTAAGTATGACATCCTGCACTGGCAGAACAAGATTTGTAGAGTATACATCCAAATTGCCTCACAACTGGGATATGTTCATGCAGTAGGGGTATGTTACAACCTACTTATTCTCTTCCAACAGGAGCTTTCTGCCTGAAATTAGTCCCTTCTGTGTTAGGTACCTGTCCTCACTACATGACACCATTATGCCATGGTCCTTGTCCCTGTTTATTGTCTGACTGAACAATTTGCTTGTGGCTGGTCGGGAGTTTGGGGGTTTGCTGATGCTAGGAAGCTACAATGCTTTGTTCTAGTATTTTATTTCTCAGCCTGCCTCCATTTCTTGGGCTGCCCTTTACTATGTATCTCCCCCTTTGTGCTCCCCAAGGGTCACCAAGGCAGGGTGAGAAGGCCAGGAGTTTTGCGTAATTTAAAATGTCACATCAAAGTAAGGAATTCACCCTAGCCCAGAGACACAGGCTTGAGACTGCTTATACTTCATTCTTGATTATCTCTTAGGTCAAGGTCCCTGCTAGCAGGAATAGCATTTAGAAACCTCCTTGGGCTCTGCCTCTGACCTTCTCTGGAGCCTGAGGCAAGTCACTTCACTCTTCAGGATTTCTCCTTCCCCTTCCACCTTTCCTTCCTTTGCTTGAACACTGTGTGCTTGAGGCCAGGTTGTATTTCTAAGCATATATATTTTGCCTTGAGCAGCATGAGCCCTGACTTCATTTGGGGTGAGCTACTCTAGCAGGAAAGAATGAACTCATTCCCACCTCTGTGTCTCACACAAAGTGCTTTGGTACCAGAATGAAGTAACATTTAATGAGCAGATGATGGTGTCCTGCCAGCACAGAATCATAGAATATTGGGGAAGGGACCTCAAGAGATCATCTAGCCCAATCCCCCTGCCAGAGCAGGAACACCTAGACTAGATCACACAGGAATGCATCCAGATGAGTTTCGAATGTCTCCAGAGAAGGAGACTCCACAATCTCTCTGGGCAGCCTGTTCCAGTGTTCTGTCACAGGAGGGTGAGGGACAGGAGTCTACTTACCAGATATGCCTTTCAGTTCATGTGCATCAACTCAGTGTTTTTTGGAAATAAAAGAGCAGGATTCTTGTCTGGAGTCCCAAGGTGTCCATATACCAGCAGGGCCTGTAGTCCACAAGTCTGTTTGAGCACCTTGTGATAGCAGTTGGAGCAGTAATAGTCATCAAAGGATGCTGGGGAAAGCAGGATTAATAGAACCCAGTGGGAGACAAGTTGCATCATTATCTGCTGATGACATGATTAGGAGTTTTCAGCAGAAGCAAAGGTGTGTTCCAGGGGGGGCTCATCATCAAGCTTAGGCTCTAACCATCATTCAATCATAAAATATTTTCAGGTGGTGGCAGGTGGAAAAGAGAAGAATTTTTTTAAGGAAAGATATTAAGGCAGTTTGAGCTCTCTTAGAGGACAGTCAATACAGAGGGAGGTCATACTAATTGCAGAAATCAAGGTGATCCAAAGCCAGTTGGTGAAATGCTTGCAGCCCTGTTCTACAGTCCCTTTTATCACAGCAAGAGCCAGAAGTCCTGCTCTCAAAGCATCAGGCCATGTGCCAGCTCATGCAGCCATCTCTGAAAAGGGCTCTTCAAGACACGCAGTCCATTATAAATTGATGCCACATGAACATGCATTCCCACTCCCTGCAGTAAATGTAAGCCTTGTTTTGTTGAGGATTCTTGGTAAGATTTATCTGTTTCCTTCCTGAAACTAAACAAGAAGTCAGGGGAATTACAGCAGTGAAAAAAAGGAAAATATATTGTTTTCAGCCTTATTTCAACCATCTTTCCCAAACTGACACTCTGTATCCCTTAATGTCAAGGGGAAGAATAATATACACAGAATAATGCAGTTTACCCAAGTGAAGTGTGAATAGGAATTGTGCAAAGACCTGTGTTGTTGAGAGGTTAAATATTGTGACAGTTTGACCAAAACAGCATTGACAAAACTCAGTCTTTCCACTTGTGACTGAAGCAATTCATCAGACTGGAACAAGTCTAGGTTTGGGTATTTGATATTTTTATGGGGTTTTTTATTTTTGGTCTTGGAGCAGTTCAATTTGCAAGTAAAATCCAGAGCAGTGCTCTGGAAGAGTAGCCACCCCTTTCTCTCCATGGAAGCTAATGGCTCATCCACCAATTCAGCAGGAGTCAGGAGATAGTCATCTTACTGTAATATCTTTTGTCTTTCTTCACCGACACCTCATTGATGGGCAATTTTTCTAAACAACAGCAAAATTGCAGCGCCTGCTTCTCTGTCAATAAATTCCATTATTTCACATGGAGGTTGGTAGCATGGCTAGAAAATGCTGAAGTGATTACACTGAGGAACTACAGATCTGTGTTCTGAGCACTCTATAAATCTGTGGGCAAAGTTTGATAAAGCGCATTGATACTTTATCTGACAAGAGCTTGTCCAGATTTATGGGACTCAAAGTTGTTCATTCTGTCGTCCTTGATTCAATTAATGCAAAAGCTCTTCCCAGTTTCACGCTGGGCAAAATGTGGTCTTGACATTTCCCCCCCACTTTAATGAACAAAATATAAAATGAGGGAATCAGCTGAAGAATAATAGTGTGGCTCTGGAGCTGGTAAGGTAATACAATCAAGAGCTTTCAGGTTAATGTGCTGTGATCCACAGAGGATTTGCTTCAGTGTTGGGATGCCATCAGTTTTTCCCCTTAATCTTTCGTACTCCTACTGATGAGCAGCAAAATCAGATGAGATTGTGGAACGTTTAGAAGAAATGGTTGTACTCTACTTTTTCATTTGTTTTAAAGTTGCTAGAATTGGGGCATTGAGAGACACAGAGAAAAAGGAGTTTTTACTTTGGTGTAACGGGGATGTAGGTTGGGGGAGAGGGTCTCTGGTTGCAGGGAAAATTATGTCACTGTCCAGATTTTGCTTTCTGGAGAGAGTCTATTGTTACAGGGAAAATTGTCACTGTCCAGATTTTGTTTTCTGGAAGTGGCAATGCAATGGGAGAATGGATTTAAGCAAGGACAGTACTGAGTGTAGCTTTTGAAAACTTACTGTTAAAACCTTAGGGGTTTTTTTGGTTTTTTTTTTTTAGGATAAACGATTTCTGTGTTGTAAGGCATCTTTAGTGAAGTGTAGGGTCAAGGCAGCCTCTGTCTTCTGTTCACTCTTTACCAAAGATAATTGCACTAATGCCCTCTTGTAAATTGTTCTGGCTTTGTCTCGATTTGCTTTACTACAGAAAAGGTGTCTCTTTAATGCTCACTGTTGCATTCATGTCTCAGGCCCACTTTTAAATCCCTTAGAGCCCCAAATCCTGCTGGTGTGAAAATTCACGATTGTTTTTCTGTTGGTCTGCAGTTAAAGGAGTTTTTGAGTTGGACATAGCATCTGTGTGCATTGCAGTTTTGTGTAGTTTTTATGTAGTATCTTGCCATGGAGAAATCATATATAGCTGTTGACCTGCTAGATGAGGACATTTCTCCCCAAGAAGAGGTAGTTTCTCCTGGCCTTGCCTCGTGGAGTTTGAGGACTGAAGTGACACTTGAGAAGTGCAGAGGGTTCATGATGACCCCTGGGGCAGGGACAGAATCACCCTATAGCATTGCTGCTGTGCTGTGGAGATTGCTTGCTTTCCCCTGACATCGTGTAACTCCTCTCTGCTCCCTGACAGGAATACAATTTACTGCAATTTACTATAAATCCTCATAAAAGCCCTTCTCTTGTGACACACTCAGTCAGAAACCCTAAAAATGACTGACAGGCTCTTCATAAATATTTATGATCTCTAAAAAAAGATTGAAAGAAAGAAAAGTTAAATTCTTCCCTCAGTGAAGTTTGATGGAGAAGACTTTTCTGCAATGGCTAGGTCTTACACCCTCCTATGGTGTGAACTGCAGGACCTGGAGAAATGGCCTTTCACTGGCCAGCAAATCTGGGGTAACCTTCATCCACACAACCACTGGGTTGCAGACAGTACAAGCCAGGCAGCTTGGCCATGATGATGAAGCTGCATCCCCATGAGGAGTCCTCAAGAAGGCAGCCCCATTCTGTTTTCACTCGTGGCATGAAATCAAGTGAAGGTATAGTGAGACTAAAGTGCCTTTAAAGTCCTAAAAAAACTACCAATGATAAGTAAACGTGTTTTTCTTGACTGCCTTCACGGAGAGGTACCACGATTTGTCATTTCTACTTTTTTCATATGAGAAAGACGATCTTGATCCAAAGAGGGTCCTTCAATACAGTATGTCTCAAGAGAAATTGCCCAGAGGCATTTGAGCCCATCCATGAAATCCTGTGGGGCTGATAAAGAGTTTATTTCCATATTTTTCCATGCTTTGACTTTCTCTTCTTGTTCAGTTTATAAATAGTTTGCTACGACATTTGCTGCTTTTAGGCTGGGAGGTATAAAAAAAACAGAATAGGTTTGAACCAAACAAAGTGCCAGTCTTTGTGGTGCAGGTTCAAGCCAGGAGAGGAAATCTGAATGTGGTAAATTAAGAGAATGTTCCTCAGATGAAACTGTCTCCCAATCATAAGTCATGTGACGATAAATTTCAGTTGAGTGACAACAATATTAACAAAGTGAAAAAAAGATTGATGAGCATCACAGGTCCATGAATGCAAAATAAAAGGCAAAGGCTTGCTAGCCTGTGATAGGCAAAGTATAAATATGTATCACTTGGTTCTAAAGTGAGTTATGATTACATTTTCCTACTTGTACCTGAAATCTGTAGAGGTTATTCATCTTATCCCTATATCAGCCCTGACAGTTATAGCCACGCAGTGCATACGGCACAGATACCTGCTCAGCAGATAAATCAGCAGGCACGAAGGGACCTGTTGTTATCAATTTGATCTTCAGAATAAATATACAAATATGTGTACAGTATTGTTGTCACCAAGAACAATTTCCCTTCTTCTCGCCGATACATTTTTAAGAGGTTGTTCCAAGAACCACTTTCCGACAATGCCAGAGGGAGATGGAGGGAAGCAATGATCAAGCAGGAGAACTAGATTTATAGACTGTTGTCTATTTTCTTTTCCTTAAAAGAAGAAAAAAAACCCCACACTTCCTTCTAGCATCACTTGTCCTCAGAGTGCAATGTTGGCTGAATGCAGGGTAGGGAAGAGAGACGAGGGGGACAGTTACGGTCAGTGAACATTTGTGAAAGGAAGACATTCCTGATGAGGCTGAGAGTGGTATTGCCTCACAACTGGTGCTAAAGAGCTAAAGGTTTTATGGTCCAGCAGAGACTGTAGTTTAATCCTGATTTACCACGGCAGTTCAGCAAGGAGGAGACTCATACAGGAGTCAACTAGGCAACCTGAATGCCCCTGGGACCCACTGGTAGTACAGAGAACCCAGGGAGGGGAAGCCAGGGGATATTTCTTTTCCTTCACTTACAACGCAGATCACAGCAATAAGCAGGAGGACATAGGGGGACCATGCCTGAGCATTCATCTGAGCAGGGGAAGGCATCAGGTCATGTGTGGATCTGAGTGCAGGAGTTAGAGGAATAGTCTCCCAGAGGAGTCCTTTCTTAATGAACTCCATTTTGGCCAGGTCACTCATGGCCATTCCTGAGGATGGGGTGGAACATTGCACCTCAAAGCCTCAGTGTCCCTCTAGGAAGATGCAAAAGCAGTGACAGCAGTGCAGCCAGTCCCTTGCCCTCATTCCACGCTTGGTACCAAATACCCGTGAAGATAATGACTGTCTGAAATAGTTTCTGCCCTTGACAGTTACATTCTCCCCTCTTACTTTATGTAAGACTGGAGGGAAGGAGAGTTACTCTATATAGTTACAATTTCCAGGTAGAGCAGGAATGCAATCTCTTGGTGACGTCTGCCACAGTAGCCTGGGGAAAAAGGCTTATGCCTGAACTGTTTTGTTTTTTAAATGCTGTCTCTTCTGGGGAGGCTTTTGTTACTTAATTAGTACCATTCATTTAGCTCACATCACAACTGTGCTCAAGGTCCCAGGCAAGAATAGAGTCTCAGATTTGCCAAGAGGGTAAAAAATATTGTTTCCAAATAAAATATTACTTGGATGGGTCTTTGATAGTTACAAATCTTAACCTTCAGGCTCCATCCTATCCTGCAAAACTTATCATCTCTGCTTCCATGTCAGGCAGCCTTGTGTTATAAGGCAGTAACACTCCTAGCTCAAGCCCAGGCTTTTCCTCAGATATGCTGGGTCTTGGTATGCACCCAAGTTGTAAAGTTTTCTTACCTTCTCTCCTTGAGCTGTGAAACCAAGACTGAGCCTCCATTTTTACCAGCTGCAAGTACTTCTTGATGCACAGTGAGGCTTTGGTTTTGATTTCCTCTGGGAAACCTCAGAATATACTCAGGGAAGTCAGAGGTTAATAAAGAGATGTCTGATTTGGAAAGTGCTGGGGTGCCAGGAGTCTGAAAAGCAAGGGAAGATGGCTGAGGACATCACCTGCGAGGCATCCAAGATGCTGCATGCTGAGTGTGTTTAACGACATGCAGGGAGAGTAGATGAATTGTCTTGGTTTTTTTTTTTTTAAACTATGATACTTTAATGAAAAACAACTTCTGTCCTACAGCCGTAAGAGCTATTCCTATTCTTGAACTGTGAAGGAGGAGGAGGAGGGAGCAGGGAAATGCCATATGAAATTGTTAAGCTAAATTCAGAGACGGTACGTTCTGGCCAACAAGGAAGATGTATCCTTGTATCACGGCTTTCTGTTAATGAGGATTCTTTTTTTTTTTCCACCCAACTTGTCTGTAATGAAAACCCTAACATTTAATTTCCAAAATGCTGGAATTAAGGTTGAGTTTAACCTCTGTGTTCTTTGCACATTAGCTTTTTGCTGTGGTGTAAATCTCTGCTCAAACACCAATATAGGAGCCATCCTTCCCCCTACTATGTAAGTGGGTAATGCTGACTCATAACTCATTATACTGCAGAATTCCAGACCCCCAATGTACAGCTTCCATTGTTGGGAATACTGCTGTGAAAAAAATACTTTTGCTTTAGAGAAAGTTTTGTGAAAAGGGACTATTTGTCCCAAACTGAGACTTCTCTGTTTCTAGTAAAGCATGGTAAAAAGGATGTAGGTAAATATGCTTGTTTTGTATTCATAAAATTGGAAAAATTCTATTTTCCCTTGAATTTATTTCCATCTGTATAAGTGACTTACATTTCCATGGCAATTTTGGCACCTATTTTGCTTTCCCCCGTGCCAAAATACCTTTGAAAATTGGGGCCCTAGACATTACAGTGGTCATTCTGCAGTTATGGGTAAAGCAACCCTCTGCCAAAGGAGATAGAGAGGACAAATCCTGTGTCCCTGTGACACTCGAGCACACTCTGAATCACCACTTTCACTCACCTGCAGAGTTCTTTTTGCATCAGTGTAAAAAGAGGACTCAAAAAGATTGCAAATGGAAAGGGCAGATGCTGGCATGCACAGTCATAAATGAGTGAAAGTTGCAAAATGCCACATTATTAGTTGAGTCTCCATTTCATCCCCTGCCAAATGAAGACACTGTCTCCTTCAGAAGAAGGCTATGGGGTCCACCAAAGTGCTCAAAGGGTCTCAGATGGAAAATACAGAGGAATCATAAAGAAGCATTGCAGGTCTGCCTGGAGAAATTAGGAATCCTAATGTTAATTAGAGTGCCTTGAATAATTCATAACAGATCATTTATTAAAAGGATGTTTCTACTTTCTTTTCTGTTTGCAAATTGTCCATAAGCAGATGGTGATTTCTCTGGATGGTGTTCGTTATTCAGACCTATTTGCTAAATTATTTAGAGGGGGGTCAGCTCTCCTCTGTGCCTGACTCAGGAGGAGTTAGCTGGGAATATTTAATGGTCAGAATTCACCACGGTAGCATTAGTTTTCATTGGATGTATTGATCACCTGGTGGGCTGCTGTTCCTGGCTGGATGCATTGACATTTAGAAGAGGGACTCCAGCACAAATGCTCATCCTCTGTATTACGGCTCCTTGCTCTCCCCCATCTGCATGCCACATCAGCCCTGCTGCCTCCTCTGTGCAGAGCTTGCCTTTGCATAGAATTATTCAGAAATGTTTAAATCAGAATAATTATTCCTGAATAGCTCTCTCCGTGAGCACTTATTCTATAATAAGAGTGCTGTGTACCAGTTTAGTTTAATGTGCTTGAAAGCGAGCTAAACTAAACAAGGGATAAGGCATGCCAACTGCTAAAGAAAAGATGCCACAGAATTTAAATTCACAGCCCATCTCTTGCTTTAAAACACAAAATACCTTTTTCTGGGTCAGAGAGGCCCCTGAGCAGTGAAGCTGTGAAAGCCAGAGGGCTGAAGGGGAGGGAGAGCTATATAAATACCCTCTTCATTGCACCCACATTTACGGGGGAGGTACTCAAAGGGACCCCAAACAGTTGGTCTTTGGTTGTCTAAATTAATTTTTGTGTGACTGCAAACTCTTCGGCTCAGGTACTCCCTGTTTTGGGAGCATGCAGCTCCAGGCACAGCAGTCCCTGCTGGTTGGTGGTCCTCAAGGCTTGGTGGGATCAGTGAGTCAGGCAGCACCACGTAGCAAGAGCAGAAATGGGATTAAATATCTGCATCCATGACTACCTCCAAACCTCCACTTCTAACCTCTGAGTAGTATTAGCCCTCAGTGGAAGCAGAGAGAAAGAAACAGACTATCAAAAGACAACTGGATAAATATTCTTTCTGCTCTGCAAACTGTTGCTTACAGCTAGTATTTTTTGGGTAATGATCTGCTTTTAGATTTTCCCTGAGATGTATATTCCATCTCTTTGACACTGTCTCAGCCTTATCTCTACTCTTTTTTTTTTTTCCTTCCCTAAATCTCTTTACCTTTACAATGTTCTTTTCCCCAAGCAGTTACAGATGTGTCGAGGCCATTGCTCTCTTAGCATGCAGCTGAGCAACCCAGGAGGCAGAGGGAGGCAGCTCCCAGCAACCTCCACACCCTGGATGCAGCTGGAGAACTGACTGCAGCTGACCCTCAGCCTTGAGCACCACCACGTAGAGAACCACTGCATCTATCCATGGTGGGGGTCAAATTAGGCCAGAAAATAGCATCAGAGCAGAAGTTTCTTAAAGGAGGCTAAAACCAATAATAATAACAGATTTATAAGATAGGGAAATGTTTCTAGATTAAAAAGAGTCTTTAAGATCAAAAGTGTGGATGTCATGTTCTCAGAGTTAGCAGGAAAGCTCCCCATGCAATCACAGATGATATTCTCTTAAGTGCTTAAAGCAGTTGCATTTCAGTAAGAGCCAGGCATTTGACTTCCACAGCAACATGGGTTTGGGGTACTGCTTGCCAAACTTGAGCCTCTTGCCTTTGGTACCTGGTGAGCTTTACCTGGTGAGCTGAGGTTCATATGCAGCCAAATGAGAGATGTCACCAGGTGGACACCTCAGCTGGCAGAGAATAGTCACCTTCTTCCTCAACAACTACATTCCCTAGTGTGGCTAACAGGGATATGGATTGCAGCAGGGAATGTGATGGAAGGAGGAAAGGGCTGCCTGGGAATGTGTAGGAAAATGCTGGGTATATAATGTACATTACAGGAGATCAACTTACTGCATTAAGAGCCATCCACCTCTCCTCAGCTTCCCAGGGGCCACAGGAAAGGGAGAGCAGTTACAAAGAGTATGGAAATCTGGAGTCACTCGCCAGTGCCTCTGCATTAGTCTTGAGAAAGAATTGTGAAGATACTGGGGGGACTTGCAAGAATTAGAATCAAAGATGTTCTCAGAGACAAGATGTCATAAGTGATGTTTGAACGAAGAAATTAGAGAGTGACAAATTGCCAAGACACTAGGGGGATAGTGGTAATTAGAGACTTGCATGTTAATATATGACAGGGTAGAGATGTTAAGTGCAAATCAAGCCACGTTGCTCTGACTGACAGCAGAAGAGCCAATCCCATCATTGGTGTCTTCCTTGCTCCACACCATCCTCTTTCACCCCTTAGGTGGTGGTTCTGCACAGGCCTTTCCTCATTGCATTAGTCCTTCCAACCGATTTACAGTCTAGCAAAGGTTTAACAAGAGTTTAATTCAAAGTCTTTGATGTGTCCTCTTGCCTCAGTTTCCCTGGAGAGACACAATGACAAACCTTGGAGCAGGACACGGAAGCATGATCCTTACTGAGTGAAGATCCTTGGCTTGGGTAATCCCCTTGGCATCCCATTCCCTCTACCTCTACGAGATGCTCTCTTATCATGCCTCTCTGGGCATTGGGGCCCCACAAAGTTGCAAGTGCAAAGCATGAAGATGACACAAAACCTTCTCCAGAAAAGAGAAGAAATATTCCAGCTGGAGGCAGCAGGCAGTTGAGGGAATGCCTCCCCAGGGATCTCTTCCAGGCCAAATGAGCCACAGCTCTCTCTGGCCACGTTTCCAGGGAGTTAAAAAATGAAGTTCTGCGGGTCACTTGCCAGCCTTCTCCCAACCAAGTCCATAAAGAACAGCAGCTAATGTTTCTTCTGTGCTTGTGTTTCCCAGGCAGGGTATGTTAATATAGACTGTCTTTATTATCCTATCTGAAAAGATATTTCATTTTACCGGTTTTTACTACACAATCTCAATAACTGGAACTTGTTTAAAGGCTGGCTGCTCCAGGAAAATGCATTACATCTTGGCTTTTAAATCCACCAACTCCCATTTACTGGTATTAATAATACATTGGAAAAGCTATTCTTTTATATTGGTCATCTGAATATTTTTTTTTTGGTAGCTCTGAAATCATGTATTTTAAAAACTAAAACGTTTTCAAACAGTATTTCTGTTTCCTAGAGGTAACCACACTCTGTATCATGTTAAGGAGTCATTTGCCGTGCTTAGAAATGGGAAAGGCAAAGGGAAATAAAAAAATTAAGAAGAAAAGAAAGTAGCAGAACCATTTTGTAATCATTTATGAGCCCGAAGTGTCCAGGGAAAAAGTTTTTAATAATAAACAAAATACCTAAATTAGTTTCCATTTAAAGTTTAGGCGTCTTTAATTTATAAACGCTATTTAAGCAGAGAAATGTTGATGAGGGCTGGAGTAATTACTCGCATAAGTGGAAATGCAAAACTTTGGTGCTTCTACACAGCTCATTCTACTTCTGCTAACTCCACTGAGCTTTTTTTAAGCTCGGCTCACCCAGGGAATTTCTGCCTGCATGTTTATGTATTTACTGTGGAAGACACTTTTTTTTTTTTTCCTTTCTTTTCTTTTTTGCCAAGCCAGCATAGGCTTTTTAATCTTTCTCTCATTTCAGCATTCCTTTTGTGAAGGAGGATATTAATGGTCAGTCACTTCTCTCAGGAACACTGGTGTAAAATCAGAGCAAATGGGCTGAAGTCAGTGAATTTTTCCACTTCTTAAGCACAGCTGTATCCGAATACAACCTCCAGAGCTCAAAGGAGCTGGTAACCCAGGATCACCTCGTGTTTACCTTCATCTCTTTCCTACTGTGCTAATCAAAATGGGAGAGAGGAAGTTTGGCCAATAACAATTTTTTTTTCCTTATGCCGTATAAATGCAATCCCTGCATTATTATATTGAAGCTGGGAACCTCTAAGCAATTACTTCCCAGCACATTAGTGTCCATGTACTAAATGCTAAAGTGTTTATTCAGTGCATTGCAGGATCAGGTTATTGCTGAGTCTGTCCATCATGCCAAGAAATTATTGCTATAAGTGCTTTAAGAGCATGGCCAGTACAATGGAGATATAACCAAGCTGAAGGACTGCAGTACTCCTGCTCGCTGTAGGGAGGTCAGGCATGTCTTTATTTAGAGGGGAGAAAAAAAAATATAGAGGCTGCAAAAGTACTCAGATGCACAGAATCTCATCATCCAGCACACATTGCTGTAGGAACCAATAATAAAAAAAAAGAAGACACAAACAACTTTATACTGAAATTGAGTGGAAATTGGAATAGTGAAGGAAATATGCTTTCTTTTTCAATTCCAGATGCTCATCCAGTCTTTTGCCTAGGATTAAGAGGTCACTTATTGCAGCCTTAAAGGATAAGGACTGGGCTAGATAGGAGAATCAGCAGCTGTTTATTCTGTAAATGTTTGAATATGAATCAGGTCCTTCCTTTTCAGAGTTTTGCTTATTACTTTTATTTATTGGGATAATACCAGAAGTCTAATTAATTCTCCCCACCTCTTTCAATTCTCAGTGTCTCAGTGCTTCAGCAGAGCTGGAACCCTTTAGAGCTTTCTATCTATTGAATGAAATATCCTTGTTTATGAGGATGGCTATGTCTTTATCTTTTCAGCTGAGATTGCCTTAAAACGTACTGGTGCAGAGCACAAAGATAATGCTGGGGGAATAATAATTTTTCTCTTTTTTTCACATTTGGTTATCAACCACTGGTTTATTTCTGTAATCATCTTTATCAGAGTCCTTGCTACGCAGTAGTTAATATTCAGGAATTATTCTTCTCTCTTTCAAAAGTCAGAAATATCAACTATGGGGGAAAAGAATTGTGGTTTAGGGCTGTTAAGAGTCTTCTCTGAAATCAGAAAGGGAAGGATTTTATTGCTGGGATTCAGAAGACCTAAAAGTGATGTTCAGAAACAGACATCTAGTCCTCAAGTACTTCTGCAGACTGTCCCCGGAGTGAATTGCCACTTTCTGTCGACAATCTTAGATTAAATGGAGCTCAAAAAGGGCTAAAGTTGTGCACAGTAAGTGGCAGTCTACATTTCCAGTCCTCTGCTGCAGTGACTAAGCCAAAAGACTCAATTTGGGCTAAAGTGCAGATTAGCACATACAGCCCTTTGCAATTGCCTTATTTTGTCTTGTTTCAGCCCATTTCCAGACACACCTTCCAGAAGGAAGAGGAAATGAGAGCAGTTTCCTAGGGCAAAGAAGGAAACCAGCATTTCACCAACCGTGGTGGCTTCAGGGCCATGCTGGGATGGTGCTAAGGGTCACCCTGGAGCTGTGCTCATCCCTGGGAAGAGGAGGACAGTGCTGGTGCTTCTCCCCCCTTTTCCCAGATCAGGTACCAGCTCCTGCTGTAACCTTGAGTTTCCCTGAGCTGAGATGACAGCCCTCCCCTCTAAAGCCTTGTCTGGTTTGACTGTAAGCTCTTTAAGTTGGGTCTCTCTTGTAATACTCGTACATCTCGTCCTAGAAAGCTGCCACAATAGCAGCCCTTATCTTGATGAGGGACTCAGTGTGCTGCTCCAGTGCATTGTAATAATAATATCATTAGAAAAGTTACCTCGTATCATCCAGCTCAAGGACAAACAAGATCTCCCTCTGTGCTAATTCAGCAAGGATTTTGTTTATTCTTGATTATTTCTGTTGCTGGAGCTTGTTCTGTGTGCTCACAGCACTCTCCCTGCTACTAAAAGATTTTCTTTTTGCATTTGACCTAAATGCTTCCAGTTTTTAAAATGTTTGGGTAATTCCTAGTGACTCCTCTTAGCCTTTAAGCAGAGCTTGCTCCTTGTTAAATCTCTGGTTCCCCTAAAATACTTTCAGAGTAAAAATAGCTTCTAATAGCATTGTGGCTCAAGGATGTTCACAAAGGGACCAGCCATTTCTTGAACATGTCCTGAGAAGTTCTGTGTTGATTATGCATTCATTATTGATAATTATTAATTATATGCTGGTTATTACAGCACTCTCTTGTTTTATTGGCATGCTATGCATTTTACAGAGGCAAAAGAGAAATGGGTGGCATCAGCTCAGCACAATGATTAATAACTTTATGATAATGATGTATTTATCATTGAGCTCTGAAACACACGAGAAAGTCCTATGCAAGTTTGTTTGCACTCTGCTTGGTACATGAAGGGGTGACTTTGCCACTGAGATGGGAGCTACTTCTAAAGTGAAAAGGAGGAGATGATAATTAGCTCTTTTATAATTAGTGGAGACTTGATGGGCTTGGACCTCTTGGATTTTTTGGAGGACTCTAAAGCCATGGCTACATGTGCAGTCAACTGTAATTCCTTGAGCAGACTTGATGCCAAAGAAATGTGAAGATGGGAAAAAAGGGTCCCTGCCCTGGTATCTAAAGGTTGACTACTAAACAAAGAGTCACCTCTGACACTTTTGGCCTTTCTTTCATATCCCTTTGGGCACCTCAGCCTTTAGCCATTGGAGTTGTCTTGATTCAAGGCAGCTTCTTCTCTTCTAGCCATCCAGAGCCATGGGGATATGGGAGAGATCCAAAACCCTTACCCAGCCCTACCACTGACAGGTGCACTTTGGTGAAAGGAGTTACACCAGCATCCAAACCCTTCCCCTAACATTTCCTTAACTTTGGCATCTGTTTTGATTTGCAGCCTCAGTGACATTTGGATGTGCAGTAAGTAGCCTCTTGCTTCTAAAATCTATATTCTATCCTTGAGGTAACCACAAATTGTTTACACCTTGGAGGAGAAAAAAAAATAGTGACACAATTTTAGAGGAGGAGATCAAGGTACATGCAAGCACATGTTCATGTCCCTCCAGTCAGGAGTCAATCATTTCCACAGGCAGAGTGACATAATTGGGATGATGGAGATGTGCCATTTCCCACAGAGGGGACAGGAGGGGAGACCTCAGCATTGGGTCTGGATTGATTTCCCTCTGCTGGAGCTATTACACTTCTGAAATGGCAAAAAAATAAATAATAATAAATGAGTAATAAACATCCCATTTGAATCTTTAAATGGATATTGGATTTTAATTATAAAGGTTTAATTTTCAGAATGGAAAAGCTACTTTTACACAATTACTGCGTGCAACTTTTAATTAACTTTCAAGAACTTTCTATTTCTTAAAAAAAAACTAATTAATAATACTTAGAGAACTATTAGCATAAAATAAGTTAAAGGAAGGGGGAGAGGAGTATAAAACATATATTGTGCAAAATTACTTGGGTGAAAAAGACCTGCTAATTCTGAAAACAAAGCCAAAACTTGCAACTTTCCTTATTCTGGCCTGTAAGGAGCTTTTTTACTGAATTAAAGCGTGAGAAAGACACAGGAATCATAGGATTTAGAACAGAAAATGCTGTTATGTTAAGCAGCTGCTGCAGAGACCTGTAAGGAGAGGAGGGATGATCTGTTTCACTCACCAAAGTTCTTTTATTTTGGGGAAATATGAGTCCAGTAGATAAGAGCAATCCAGGGAGACGCTGAATGAGGGGGTAAAGAATGGGTTGGGAACCCACAGGATTGCTTCCCAAAGAGCCCTAAACCTGGCTGCAATGAGAGGAGACTGAGCCAAGCCTCCTCAGCTGGGCAGGGAATTGCAGGCAAGGAGGCTCTGTTTTTGTTTGTAACCCTCCCAAAGGCTGGGGATGGAGTGATCTGAAAAACCAGGAGTCAAAGCAGAGGAAAGGAAACCTTTCTGAGGCTCTGCATAGCCCTCCAGAAGGAAGGATGGAGGGAATACAAGGGTCTGTGTATGCAAAATGGGCTCAGAACAGGAGGGGGAACAGTTATATGATGTTCTGGAACAGAAGTATATTACTGCTGGGACCAAGAGGGAAATTAAGTCAGAGTACAAGGACACGAGGGGGGCAGCCTGTGGTAAAACTTGTTGCTTCTGTAATGGAACAACAGCGAATGAGAGTCACTTCACAATAATATTTTGCCCAGGACTTGTTCCAGCTGGGTTTTAAATTAACCAGTAGATACAGCTGTCAGCGTTTCTTTTATGAGATTGCTCCAACACAAGAAATCCTCCATGGTCTAAACAGTGTGCTTTGAAATATCAGTGTTTGAGCATATAGAGGAGGTTGAGCCTGTCTAATCTAACACTCTGCCAACATGGCTTTGATTCAGATTAATTAAACTCAGTACCCTGAAGTAAACCAAAACCTCAAGTTATCTGGACGTCATGTCCTTTGTGACCAGTTCAGCCAGAGTGAGCTTCCACCTCCATCCTCCTTCAAGGGAGGGCAGGCAGGATGTAAAGTTCTGAAGCAGAGGGTGAGGGGAAAACTGATGTTTGCAGCCCCATTTTCTAATGAGCTCTCTGGCCAATACAGTCAAAAATAAATCAATGAGCAGAAGCAAATTACCTGCAACAGAAACTTTGGACTGGGGACCTGCCTGAAGACCCCAAGGGCAAAAAGATACTGCTGTATCCGTGCAGCTTTTGCTGTGAGACCATGGGTTGTGCTTAGGCTGCTAAACAGAGCATGAGCTTAATCCTCCAGTCTTTCTCTTTGCTGGCCTGTGGGCAAACAGCAGCTGGGCACATCCCTGACATACCTCTGCATGGCTATTGCTTTTGCACCAAGCTAAGGCAGAGCAAATATTGTGTCACCTGATTGGTGTTACTTGAGAATTTCTGAAGCAGGATTGTCACATCTGCTGGCTGGACTAGATCATGTCATTCATTGGTGGGTACAGGTCATTTTGCTGTCGAATCATATTGGTTGGAAGAGACTTTTAAGATCCGGTCCAACTATTAACCCAGTGTCATCCAGTTACCACTAAACCATGTTACTCAGTACCACACCTATGTATCTTTTAAATATCTCCAGGGCTGGCAGCTCAACCAATATTGGCCTTGGGCAGCTTGTTCCAATATTTGACAGCCCTTTCAGTGAAAAAGTTTGTCTTAACTTTAATACCCCCTCCCTGGAGGTGTTTAAGGCAAGGCTGGATGAGGCACTGAGCAACCTGGTCTAGTGGGAGATGTCTCTGCCCATGGCAGGGGGGTTGGAACTAGATGATCGTTAATGTCTCTTCCTGCCCAAACCACTCTATGATTCGTTGGTGGCATTTAGGATTGTTTCACCCCTTATATTGAGAGCTGTATTTGGACCTCACACTGGTGCATCTGCCCCTTTCTACACAAGCTGCAGTCAAGACAAGTGATGTCCTACAGCCAGGAAGGGGAGATGCATAAGGGAGGCAGAGAGAGGAAAGCATGGACTTGGGCAAGTTCACATTTAAATCAATATAAGAAAAAGGAAGGTTCCAGAGCCCCCAAGTGCATGGGCTGTGTGCTAGATTGTGCCTTTTTCTGCTCCTGTAGTGAACTAGGAATGAGAAGATGTGTTTTCTCTGGAGTTACAAAAGTATGTCACAAAAATCTCTTCTTTTTGTATTCCAAATAATTTTACTTTGCAAGAAATAAATCACCCTAAGCTCTTGGAAAACAACAGCCACAACAACAAAATAAAAGAAAAAAATAATAACACCCAAACGAGTTTGGATTTTCCCAGCCCTGCCAGGATGTTCCAAATATAACCACAAAACACAGTTCTTAAGCCCATATTTATTACTATACAAATCTAGTTTAAAAACGGTTCTACAAGGGTTTGTGTTTAGCTGTAGCACTAGATCTGAGTAAAAAGGACATCTTGTTCCAGGCAGAACTGTAATGCTGCACTGACCTCCAGTGGTATTTGCAGAAAGGCTCCAACTGCAGAGGCTTCTTCACAGCCCTCAGGAGCCAAAACTATTTTCAGAGCTTTATGGGGGCATTAAATTCATATAAGGGTCAGGGAATTTATCACCAATTACTATATGCATAGGATAAATACATTAAAATACTATAAGGGAGTATAAGTTTGCAGTCTAAATCCAACCTCGTCAAATTTAAACTTAGATATGCAGATATTAAGTAGAGCTTTCCAAAATCAATCAGCTCAAGGGGCTTTTAATTGATGGAGGTGCAATTTTCCTGCACTTTTCCATTGCAGAGAATCTTCAAAGGTGGTTAATTTCAGTTTTCCCACGAGTAAATCTCATCTTCTGGGTTGGCCACCTACCCATAAAGCATTAACACAGGTCGTTTATTCTCAGCACTTAGTAGGTGATTTTCAAGGTCAAACTAAGGTGACCAAACAACAAAGTGGCACTTTTCAATCTTATGTGCAAGATTGATTGGCCTGATAAGCTATTAGAGCAGCACTGCTTGACATGGTGTCCTTTGATGTCCTGATCAAAGAAAAAGAAGTGGATAGGATACCCAAAGGTATTCCCCAGAGTGCCCTGGTTTGACAATCCCAAGGTCAGCTGAAGGATGATGTGGCATCTCTTTTTTTTTCCTGGCAATCTCCAGCCGTGGAGGCTCCTCATCTGTTGCGCTGGGAGCTGTACGTACACTGAATAAAAAGGCTGTCACTGACATACAGAGCTCACAGCCTGAGCATTAGAAAAACAGTTCAGCTTCAGTTTTGAAAGACAACCTTTGCTGAAAAAAGGAAAGAAGTCCCTTTCCCCTGGAACAGCTAGAGGGCCCTTCCAGGTTGTTCACGAGTTTTCTCTGAAGAGCAATTAGAGAACTATTGTTCAAAGTGTGCTCAACAAGGAGGCAATGAGGACTTCAAAGAAAGGAGACAGAGATTGATAAAGCCTCTCTAGAAACAAGCAGGGGGGAGTCAGACAGGCAAGGGGACCTGAAATGAGAAGGAGAACAAGAGAAAAGGCTGCAGTGCTCTGGGTTGGGTTATTTTTTTTTTGGTTTTGCCACTTTTTTCTTAAGCAAGACAAAAATATTTCCACCCAAAATATTCAAATGAAGTGAAAGGAAATGTTTTGGCTTTGGGTTATTTAACCTTGTTTAACCTTTTTGTAAGCCCTACACTCCTACCATCCTTTAATCTTAGGCCAAATTTTAAATAAAAGTTGTGGTTGGATGAGTTGGAGAGTTTGATTTCCCAAACAGCCTCCCAGGTCCTTCATGGTATTTGTTCTGGACTCATCTCTGTATCTCAAGTGTCATAAGAAGCAGGCTTGGAGGGGGCAGTAGGGCAGGGCACTGTTCTCTGCCATGCTAACAAGAGCTTGTTTTCAATAAGAATCATGTATTTTAGCTCTTGTGCTCCCTGAACACAAGCTTTTTTTTAAAAATCTCATTTATTTTTCATGCTCTGCTTAGACAGTAATTCATTTGAAGCAAGTACCATCACATTGCTTGTCTCTCTGCTGGCTGTTACAGTGGGATTCTCCTCCACCATTTAGGCTCTTGATTACCACTATCACACAGGTCTGCAGGATACATGGGCAAATGAACCCCCAAACTTCATTGATGTGGTGTCAGAAACTGAGATATATTTTATAGAATCATGGAATTGCCTTGCTTGGAAGGGACTTTTTAGATAATCTAGTCCACCACCAACCTAACTCTGACAAAAACCACCACTAAAATATTATCTCTGAGCACTATGTCTATCCATCTCCATAAATAGCTCTTGGAATGGTTCTTCAAATTTTGCATGTGTATTTTCTATTTTAAATCAAAGCGAGCAAATACTTGTCTTCAGAAGACAGGCAGCAAGGAAAATTTCAGCTCTGAATTTGCCAAAGTTTGGGGAAAAAATGTGGTGTATAGTTTTGCCAAATTTGGGCACAATTATAATCAACTGACTGTTTTTGTAATGAGAGGTGCCAGGCAACATTGGTCCCCTCATAAAATATGTGAATCTGATCTGAGATCCACGAAAATTTCAGTACCTAATGACTTTAGTTTCACACTAAAGACTCTGACCCACCTTTAAGAGAGTCTTGACGTGATCTTTTTTTTTCTCCCTCTGGTATTACACAAACCATAAAAAATTTTCTATGAGATTTCTTAATATTCGTAATATCACAGAGCCAAAGAGTAGTGCATGGCAGGTGGAGAGACACTGAGTATGTAATACACTGCATGCTTACTGGGATTTTTTTGTTCAACAGGCAGGTTTTATTATTGCAATAGGGTCAGTCCAGCAGTGACTTTTCAGAGAAATCCTCCCCGTGTGGCTGGAGCAGCCTGAGACACTTTCTCTTTCACTCTGGACACAAAACCTGCTGCACTAGAAAGGCCTCGTCACCAGGTGAAGTTCCATTGAATGCTATAAAAGGGAGGTACTTGTGAATGTCTTTAGAAGCTGCCAAGTTTTAATGCCTGTGGTGTATTATTTCCTTAGGAATGCATGAAAAATGTCAGTTAGTGAAGCAAAGAAATGGGTTCCTTCAAAAAAGAAGAGGAAAAAAAAGGCTTAATTTACCTTCTAATGATGATTCTTTGAGAAGCTCCGGGGATACACAATTTCTAGCTGAAATTAGAAATGCATCAGCAGGGCTATTTGGGATAAAATTTACCTTCACTCAGGGATGTGGTGTAAGGTAGAGACAACCTTTCTGTTTTGAGCACCAGGATGAGTTTGAAGGAACCCAAACACTGAGTATGGTGGGTCACCTTGTGGTTCTCTTCCTGCTACATCAACAGCCCCTGACACACTGGAGCCTCTTGTCCCAGGGGATACAGTGACTCAAAGGCATCACCTCGACTTCTGCTGACTTCCCAGAAAGGAAAACACTTCTGTATTTAATCTGTTGCCTCTCTTCCAGCTGCTACTCGTGCATTAATTGTAATGCAAGGAGTGTAGCAGGTTTATGTAATCTATCATATCTTAATTAAAAGGTCTGCAGCTTTCACTTGGACTTTGTTCATTTTGGTTTAGAGTTACCAAACGAAAGCGATTGGAAGTTATTGAAAAAACATGTCTTGATGGCACTGAACCAAGACTCCTGACAAAAAGGCTGGCAGAAAACTTCACAAGTGTGACCGTTCATCATGCTTTGCAATAGTTATTTATTTTAAAATGTCAGATTTTTCCACAGGCCAGAAATTCCCATTCCTTTCTGTCTCTATTAGATAAAGTCCCTCAGCCTACACTCCCCTACACCCAAACACTCAGGAGCTGGGTCTGTAGGAGTGCATAGATCAGCAAGACATGCCCAGAGCTACTGAAAGGAAAAACAAAGTTACTGAAATTATTCTTACAGAGCAAAAAAATATGGATGTAATTTTATAAAAGTAATTTGCTGAGTGTTGAACAATGAGACGAGCCCTCCAGCCTGAGTTTGTAACACCTCAATTATGCAAACCCTGAATTCATCGTTCCTCCTTTGATGCCATACTGCTTACAAGTATCTTGCTGTAAATCTTCCTGTCATGTAGCATTAGTTTTTAGTTTATTTTGGAAAACAGTATTTTTTTTGCTAGAAATTTAACCTGTCGATTAGTAGGATGTGTAGGTTATGAAAATGTAGCTGAAAGCTTAGAGAAATATTTTCTTCCTCTCAAAAGGCAAAGTGAATTTTTCACTTGAATATTTTTTCATTTGCTAAATGTTTCTTTGTGTACTTTAAAATCCAAGACATGTTTTTTTTAGGGCCCTACTTATTGCTATCAGGTTAGGAAAAGAGAACATAGTGTGGTCTCCATCAGTTCATGATCTTCAAATCTAAGGGTGAACTTTTTTAAGAAATCCCTTGTTTAATTTTCAGTGTGGATGCAGAGTGGAATGATATTCCCATGAACTGGACTATCAAGACAGGAATTTATGTGTCTTAAAAGCAATTTGGGGAGCTGGCAGAAGTGTTCACAGCTACAGTGACCTATTAGCCAACAGCAAAGACTATTTGTAGGAAGAAAATTTCAATTAGAAACCTAATTCAAAGCATGAGATCCCCCCATCAGAGAGCTGAAACAATATCCTGCCTCAGATGACCAACCCAGAGCAATCAGCACAACTCTGAATTTTGGGACTGTTTTTAACACATCTCCCAGAAACAAGCTGCAGACCTAGGCAGGAACTTCAGATAACAAATGAATTTGAGTGAATCTCAGCAACAGCTCCTGGACAACTTGTGAACAGAGAGAGGAAACTAAATTAATCAGATAAATGATTTGCTCAGCTCTGGTGGAAAATGTCAAACACTTCAAAACTAACCTTTTGGCAGCAGGATTGCTCTTCCCGGATCTATTTAAGATTTCTGCCTTTTGCATTTGTCAACAGAGCTCAGAGGCAAGTGTATTTCAATAAGGGTGAAGTGCCATTCTCAACACGTAGGCACAGACCCTCTGACTACCTGCAGAGAGCATATAAACTTGCATGGGTGGCACTGGAGAGAGTCAACTGCTCTTTCCTGGGCTGAGGGGATACACTTTTGAGCAGCTTGTAGCTAAGCCTCTGCAGAGTATTTCTGTCACTGATTTTGCTTTAAAAAACTTGGACTTAACTTTTTTTTTTTCAGAGGTACTTCAATGAGATTAACCCATTCTATTGGGACTATTAATTTTGCATTTAGAAGTTGGGCACAAGGTTGGGTTTTTTTCTTGCTGGAAATTAGAGTGTGTTTATCGTTAATGGTTGTTGCAGTGCCTGGAGGACTGTGATAGCACATCTGGCTTGCTCTAGCTTTCCCTTCAGCTGCTGGGCTCTCAGCAAAGACTCTGCTGCTCCCAGGGTGCCTCAGAAGGCTGGATGCCCATCCAGAAAAGCTGATTTTCTGTTGGGGGTTGCCATTTTTCTCCAGAGCCAAACCATTTTTCATAGGATCATAGAATGGTTTGGGTTGGAAGGGACCTTAAATATCACCTAGTTCCAACCCCCTGCCATGGAGAGGACAGCTCCCACTAGACCAGGTAGCTCAATGCCTCATCCAGCCTGGCCTTAAACTCTTGCTATGAATGTTGCAACACTCACCCATGGCTTTCAGACAAGGTAAAAAACTAATGGAAAACTTTTCTGTAGTGACATAGTGTAAGAAAGAAACAAAAAGAGGTTTTGTATGAGAGGAAACATCTTTTAATGCATAGTTGAGCATCTTGCTTCATTTCAAACCTTCTAGTTGCACAGAGCAATGTCCTCACTCTCACAAAGGACCATACAGTGCTTACTCCCCTTCTTTGTGCCTGGGAGGAGCAATGGGCAGGAGCACACACTGTGTTTTACACTCTTGCTTAAGTTGCATTGAGGTGAGTGCTTTGCTGAGTCAAAGCATCAATTCTCACCCAGCTTTTACTGGTCTGTGTGGATTCCCCATGACCAAAGGTGAGGAGACCTTGTTATGCTCTGCTCACTGCCCTGTCTGCAGTGTATTGAACAATGGCAGGTACATGTGGAGTGGAGTTGTCTCTTTACTGGCTTGAAGTACAGGGTGTTCAGTGTTTATTGTGTTCTTAACAAAGTCTGTTATCAGCAAGTTTGAAGTTTGTTGCTATCTTCTGGCGTCTTAGACTAATCACAGTAATGAAGGCATTGAACAGAGCCCTTCTCAGGTGGCATTTACCATTGTTTGCTGCAGATAACATAAAGCTTTCTGATTACAGTCGGCTTTTATCACTTCAGAGCAAATCTACTCCACTGAAATGTGCTAATAAAACCCACGGAAGCAACAAACTGGAAAGAAGTGTTACAGCAATAAAGGAACATGAGGGAAAATGTACAGCTTTTGCCGCTGTTATCATTTTCAATTTATTAAGATCTAACCATTTTTGTAATATGGCACTATTGCTGGGGGTTAATTTAATCTTCTCTAATTCCAGGCTCGGGTCAGTTTGCAGCGTCGATTTAGATGTAATGCATATTCCTGCATTAGAATCAGAGAAACACCCTCCACGGCCCCATGACCATATGCTTTCAACAATCCGAGTGTGAATGTCCAGCACTTTACACGTCCATTTTATGAGATTAGCTCCAGCCTTTAAACACCCAAGTCCCCATAAAAATGCTTGGTGTTGGGGCCCCAAGGACAGCGTGGGCTACTTGCTGCGAGGAGGAAGTGCTGAGTTACGACCTGAGGCAGCCCATCCGCCCCGTGCTCCTCTCAGCCAACCCTCCTGTATTTATCTACTGCCTTTTGCTATAAAGGGTCCCAGAAGCAGATTAGAAAACTGCTGGGCTAAATCCTGAGATCTTCATTCAATCTTTTGCTGAAGACAGTTGTTTTGCGTGTCTAAGGGTAATGTAAAATCCAGTAAAGATTTTATGCTGCCACCGGGGAGGCTTAAGGCAGCAGCCAGGGCAGCAACCTGCATAAAACAGAGAGAGGGAGAAAGCGTATCCAAACGTTTGGGCCAACAAAGGAGAAGGACAATGAATGTCCTCTATATCTGCTCCTAAGGGACAGGATGCATAGAGGCCTCTTCTCTCTATCATCACACAAAATAAGTAGTATCAAACCTTGTCTCTGCTATGGATGAGATGCACTGAACTGTCTAAGATTTCAATCCCTGTCTTTGTTATCTCTTGCAAATCAAGGACATCAAACCTCTTCCACATCCCACCTCCCCGATGGATACCTGGTTCAATTCAGTCCTGCTGTCCTATGATCTCCTTTGTTGTTGTCTTTTCTGAAAGATTCAGCCCCTGCTTTTCCTCTTTTGATGTGCTTCTGTGCAGTTAATGCATTCATCTCACAATAGGAGCCGGAGTGGAAAAGCAAGTTACTAGAATACTAGAATAGTCTTTGGAGCCTTGTAGGCCTCTGGATATCATAGAACATTGTTCAGCCTCTGTCGTTAGAGAGTGCACATAGAATCATAGAATAGTTCCAACCCAACTGCCATAGGCAGAGACACCTCCCACTAGATCAGGCTGCTCAGTGCCTTGTCCAGCCTGGTCTTGAACACCTCCAGAGAGGGGGCATCCACAACCTCTGGGCAACCTGTCCCAGTGTCTCACCACCCTCACAGTGAAGAATTTCTTTCTTATATGCATGGACCCTTTACCATCTACATGCCCATCATGTGAGACCTATTTGACAACCCACCTTCTGATTCTCTATAGCCTCCTGGCTGTTTTTCTAGCTTCCATTTTATTCTCTTGGTGAGGATATTTTTAAGAAGGGAGAAGGAATGGGGATTAAAGAGGAAACAGCAGATCTCACACAGCCATGGGACCCATGTCCCTCAGCACCACATCTACACACCTGTTAAAGAGATAGTGAATCCAGCCCTGCCCTGGGCAGCCTGTTCCAATTCTTGATGACCCTTTCAGTGAAGAGATAATAACTGTCAAGCAGTCCCACAAGAGGAACCCCGGGTACTGACCAAGGGTAGGCAAAAAGCCAGAGGTGGACTTAATTAACTTATCCTCCTCTCTGTATCATGAAGCACAAAGCCCCAGAGTGCATGTGGGGGCCTGGGCACAGAGGGCAGATGTGTCCCTTCACTTCTGCACTCTGCCCATTCCCTGGCAAGAGACAGTTCAAGAGTTGCTTTGTGAGCATCTAATGAGATTAATGCAAATGGGTATACTGAGTTACACAACATATATATGCCCTTCACACAATGACGGACACCTTCTGCCACAGTTTATTTTTCCAGCAATCATCAGTAGCACTAATAATAATTAAATCTCAGAGGCTGTAATGAATAATACATAGCAGCATTCTGTTAGCAAAACAAAAACACTTTAAAAGGTTTTCTCCTAAGCTAACATCAGTGCTTATTTCTTGGAATGATTTCTTTTTTTTCTTTTTTTTTTTAAATGTATTAAGCACCTTTAAAGTTTGCAGTATTGGAACACAGATAGTTCTGAGTCACTGATGCAAACAAAAAAAAAATCCTGGAAACAATTTAAAGGAAAGCAGACGCCACTGAGCTGATCATTTTTTATTTGTGTGTAAGAGACAGAGGCAAGCAGCAGTCACTGCTCCAGCTGGAGCAAGGGCCAGGAACACAGGGGACTGGGGAGAAACTGAGGGAGCAGGGCTTGAATCCTCTGGTCTGACCTTGGACATATCGATCTGGGTTGAAATTCATCACTTCCTGAAGTTAAGCATCCAGCTGAGGTTGATGAGTGAGGAGCCAAGGAGAGGACAGCAAAGAGCAGTGCTTTCCAGCAGAGTTATGTTGGCTGAGGTGAGATGAAGTGATTTGGGCCAGTGTCACCTGTGTAGATACCTAAAGTCGAGGACAAATATCTGCTGCTTATCATAAACCCCACTGCAGTTGCAGTCCCACAAGCAAATAAAAGTCCTTTTGCCAAGAATGGGTTGCCTGTTCCTGGAACTGCAGATGACAGCATGTTCCCTCATACTGCTGCGTTTGCAGAGCTGGAGGAGAAAAATGACCATGTCAAATGCCCCTACTTACACCAGCCTGTAACAATTTGGTCACTCTCAGAAGGGCCTCCAAAGATCGTCACTTACAAAGTGGGCTTGTGACGCAGTCATTACTCAAGGAGCAGGCTGAAGGCTGAGAATATGGTAGATCTGGTCCTGAAAGAGTGAGAGCATCATGTTCCCCAGCTTCATTGGACACTCAGACACTACAAATTCACGTGACAATGTGCATGTCACTCTTGGACTCACTCAGATTGAACTATCTCATCTCTAGGAAACAATAAAGCAATATGGGCTGTAAGACTCCTGGTAAATGAAAGAGTGAAAAGCCCTGGCTACATTTTCAAGATTAGAAAGAGTTAATGCATCATATGTCTCAGTTGTGTGTGGATGTCCTGCTGCTTTAGAAGCTGAAATTATCCCAGTTTTAAGCAACCACTTGATTTAAGTCCTACAATGGGCAACAAATCTTCTTCTGTCCTATGCACCGTATCAGAATCATAGAAGGAGCTAACCAGTGAGATACAGGGGTGGCTGGTTTGCTTTTTGGACTCTACCAAGTGAGTAAGCCAGCTCCTGAAGACACCAATGCCATTTAGATTCTGAGGGATGGATTTGGAGCTGGCAGCAAATGAATTGCAAAAATTTATGACCTTGCACAGCATATTCAGCTATTTGTAAGAGAGTGGCTTGCAAGAGTCCTGGTGCCAAAGAACAGCAGAACGAAGGCAAATCAGACACAGGACCTCAAGAAAAGAATCAGAGGCCTGTGTCCAGATTTCAGTGTGACCCAGCTCGTAATTATCATATAGAAATGCCAGGGCAGAGATGGAGCAGATACCAGAAAAGGCAACCTCAACAGCACTAACACCACCAGCACAACCTCCAAGAGACTCTATGTCCAAGTCCTGTGGTGGAGTCATGCTGACAGGAGGTTTCACAGGGAGTCAGCCAAAAGCAAATATTAATATAAACCCTCTCTCAAGAGCAGAGAAGGGATAATTTTGCACTCTGATACTAGATCAGACAGCTGAATAGCCTACCAAAAAGGAGCAAGTAGTTTAATCAGTATAATCAGATATCGGAGGGATAAGCACAAGATAAATAACCCGATTCTACAGCTACAAGCACGGCATGAATAACACAATACCCTGGCAATGAGCTCGACATAAATAACCCAATACCACAGCAGTGAGCTCAGTATAAATAATCCAATACCATGGTGATTAGCTTAGCATGAACACTGCAATACCACAGCAATTAGCCTGGCGTAAATAACCCAAAATCCTGACAATCAGCATGGTGTGAATAATTGTATCCCATACCAACAACCACAGCAGAACTAAGACAGGAAGAGGACACATAGAAGAGCACTTCTATCTGTCTATGTGTTTATTAATACAGTTAGATGTTTGTACAGTGGTACCAGCTCTGGAGCATTACCAGTTCATCCCCATGCAACCAGCAAAATCAACCACTGCAGGCACCCATGGATTCAGGTTTGTGGGCTGTGCACACAGAATTTCTGGAGGGGAGGAAAACCAGTGGAGGAAATGAGGTGGGTTTGGGATTGTTTGTAGGCAGATGAACACAGTTCTGCAGTACTCAGTAGTTCTCCAGTTCTGCTCCTACAAGAGTAACTGTGGCAGAGAAGAGCATCCTTCAGGTATGCAGGTGGGATGCAGGTGGAGAGGGAGGATGGGAAGGATGGGTATAGTGGGACTGAAGCTCATTTCTTCTTCCTGGGTGTCCTTGCTGCTATCCTGCCACAAATCCCACTCCCTGGCCCTGCCAGTGTGCCCAAGTCCTCCTCCCATTATGAATTTTGAGCTTTACCCCCTGGAGTCCAGTCCCCATGTGAGTGGTGAATTAATATGTGAGTCACAAATACATCTTTTTATGCCCTCTTAAAAACCAGCAGCATAATTACTAAGGTCAATATATAATGTTTATTTCTTTTATTACAGACATTATAATTTCACTTCAGGGAAAAGAAACTGTATGCATAAAAATAATGACAAATATTAAAGTCACCAAAATAATGAAACTAGATCACTCTACTAATCCTAAATTTAAATGCATTAACGATCCCTGTAACATTAAAGGTCTGATAAGCCAAATTAGGTTTCTTGTAAGCATAATTAATCTTCTTCTTCAATGAAGATATTACAAGGGAGTTAATTTGAATCCCAAAGGCATTTCTAAAATTGAATTATATAGATAAAGCAAATATTTGACCTTTTACTGATAATTACTATAAAAAATCAACATGCAAATGAAGCTTATGAAAACCTTCCCTGAAAATGGTATTATTGGGGTAATAAAATTCTTTAGAACCAAAACCAAGTAATTTAATGACTTAGAAGACAAGTAGCCCCTACCTTCCTCTATAATTTGGGAGTCTTAAATTACAGTAGTGGGGCCTGTGTTTATTAACAAATAATTGAATGGAATAAAACATTGATGATTATGTCAAATGCCTGGATTATCTGGTTTCATTCGCAGATCATTAAATTTAAAAGACTGCTAGTTTTGGTTCTGAAATTATTTTTAGTGCCACTAAATGATGGTAACTTTTATTGATTTAAATTGCCTGCTGATTGCAAGCTACTTTTTCATGGCATGGAATCAGGATGTTTTTTAGGAAATTTCCGTTCAATTCAGTGGAAACAGCATCTGCACCTTTATCACAAACTGAATTTCCTAAAATCTCATGCAGCTGGATGTTCACTGCTGGATGAAGTCTCATTGCATGAACCATCTAAAGGCTCCAACTTCACTGTCATATCACAGGCATGATGTTTTCACCATTTTGTCCTTGCAGATGCCTTCTCTGTTGAGGTTCTCCAGTCTTACAGAATCATAGAATGGTTTGGGTTGGAAGGGACCTTTTAGATCATCTAGTTCCAACTCCCCTGCTGTGGGCAGGGACACCTCCCACTAGACCAGGTTGCTCAATGCCTCATCAGCCTGGCCTTAAACACTTCCAGGGATTGAGGGGGCATCCACAACCTCTCTGGGCAACCTGTTCCAATGTCTCACCACCCTCACAGTAAGGAATTTCTTATATCCAGCCTAAATCCCCACTCTTCAAATTTGCATCCAGTACTCCTAGTCCTGTCTTAGTGCTTGGTGAGCAAGCTGCCATGAGCACAGCTAGTCCAAAAGGAGCAGTGAGTGAGCTTTGTTTAGTAAGAGCAGGGAAAAAGCTGGGTCACTGTTGTTGGTCAGGATTTTCATTAGCTGGATAAAGAAAATACAAGGAACACAAGAAGTCTGAGCTGATACAACAACTAGGTTGAAATCAAACCTCAGTGTCACTCATAATAACAGCAAGCTTTCTATTAGCCAACCTTTTGGCATGTGGATAGAACAAGAAGTGAAGGAAGATTTTCCCCCTACTTAGCGTTGCTCTATTCAGCCCAAATTTGAGGCCCAACAAAACCCTAGAACAGAGCTACAGTTCACATTGTGACACTTCTGACCCTGTTTTCCTGCTAAATTAAGGACTTTAGATTCCAGGCCTGTCAATCAAGAACCTCTCACGAGCAGGAAAATCACTTTAAAAAATGTGTGGAGAAAATGAAATGCTCTGCTGACCCTGGCTGCAACCAGCTCAAGATAATGCATATTGTTATGAGC
Organism: Turnix velox; assembly: GCA_013400935.1. NCBI lineage: Eukaryota > Metazoa > Chordata > Aves > Charadriiformes > Turnicidae > Turnix > Turnix velox. Next base: position 54,042 of record VZTY01013225.1, read on the forward strand.
GTGGAAGTGTTTCCAGTTGACTCCGAGGTGTGTTGTGATGAGACCTCTCTGAAGCAAAGCCAGCCCAGTTGTCCTGAATGTGCAGTGAGTAAATGAGCTGCTGCTTCTGAGGTCAGGGAAAGGAATTTTACAGCTCTCACAGTGTCACATCAAGGCAAGAGTGGTTGTACAGCCATGACTCCTGGAGTTTATTTCCAGCTGTGCCACTGATTCTTCAGCCAAATCCAAGTCACTTAAATGCTGAGTTTCTCAAGTGTGATTTTGTAATTTGGCCACTTCTTGATTTTTATTGTTGCTGAGTCAAACAAGAAGACCCAGTGAGACATTCCAACAGTTCCTAACATAAATGTTGTTCTGCTGGCATGGCATTTGGTGGGAATTTCTTTCCAAGAAGGAATATAGACTAAACAGGTGTTTTTTGTCAATTTTTACCTCCACATATATCCTCCTTGTGCTATCCTCCTTGCCTAGAGAGGTTGTGGATGCCACCTCTCTGGAGGTGTTTAAGGTCAGTCTGGGCAAGGCACTGAGCAACCTGATCTAGTGGGAGGTGTCCCTGCCTATGGCAGGGGAGTTGGGACCCCAACCATTCTATGATTCTAAACTCCAGGAATTGTTGTAATGCCTGCAGTAATATTTCCAAAATGCACATTATGCTTTAAATGTCCACCTTGGAACTCCTGGAACTGCTCAGGGTTAGGATAGAGCTATCGAGAAAGACAAAGGAGCAAGTGAAGTTCCTATAGATAAACATAAGCTCGTTTTAAACCAGCTAGCTCAGGTATCTACAGCTTGGGGCTCAATTCCAGGTGTAAAATGATAGTACATACCAAGGAGACAAGCCAACTGCAAGCCAAGAGGTGGTGCAGTCATTCTGGGGCTGTTCCTTGGCCTTGCTGTTAAGTATTTCAGAGCTGAGGAGCCAACAAGGCTTCCTGGTCATTTAGGCTGTCTTGAAATATCTACCTAGAAACCCATGATAATCTGCTTTTGTTCAGATCTGATTTTGACTTAAATAGTGCTGATGGAAGACACTCTCCACTACCACTTTTAATCTATTCAAGGTCACTGGAAGCCTGCAGAGAAGCATGGTTCCTTTATAGAAAGACTTTTCCGAGACAACATTAGCCAGTCTATTCTATCTCAGGCCCCTAGACTTTAGATATAATTGCTTTATTAAATGTCACAAATGCTCATTTGACTTAGATGGTGTCTCTCTCTCTCTCAAAAAGAGAGAATGTTAATTTAGACTCAGAAAATGGCCCATTTGCTGTTGAATTCAAAGCAAATACCCTGTCTCTGACTCTAAACACAGCCTCTTCTGCTGGAGTGTTTGCAGTAAGGGACATTTAAATGGCCTGAAACAAAGTCATTTTCTTTGTCATTATTACACTGGAGTTTTATATCTCTCTGATTAGATTAGAATTGAATCTGGTTGAAAGAAATTGAATTTGTACATTTCCCTAATCATACAATCTTCAAACACTGAACTTTCTAGTACCAATTAGTCTGTCCTGATCGGAACGAACCTTCAGAGATGTCCCTATTGATGGGAACAAGGAATGAAAAGCAGTTGATGAAAGTGATGATCGATTGATAAAGTGCCACCTGCATAAACACTCTCATGCTCTTTTCAGGCGATTGCATTTGTGGCATCTTGAGAATTTCTCTGGAGCAGGTGACTACAGAAAAACGTGCCATCCTGCTCTCTATTTGTAGAAATTTGCTTCATTCTTGTGGTCATAATCAGGATGCACTTGCTGTGTCATGATATCCCTGATTTGCACTTGGTTGAATTCTGGTATTTTGATCTGGCTGGGCTGAGCAATAGGAAGCTGGTTTAGTATTCTGTGTCTTGTAAAACCCTTCTGCAAGCAGCAAACTGTCCTTGTGCCTTTTGTACCTCTAGAAACTTCATCCAGGACCTTCTTGGACACTCACACAGTTTCTGTGACACTTTATTTTCTGTCCATAGAACTCTGTTTCCATCTGTCCCTGAGTGCAGACTGAAAAATCCAACATTTTGAGCATCTATGGATGACAATTTTCTGCCTTTTTTCTAACTTCAGACTCAAACAACCCATCTCAAGATGGCAAAGGGCAACACATTGACATGTTCCCCAGCAAGAAGCAGTGGTAATGTAAGTGTGCATCTGTGAGCATGTCAGCAACACACATGATGAAAAATTATCTTGAAAGCTAAGTGTCTCTTCTCCATCTGTAGCCCTTCAGCTGTGACTCCAGTACAGTGGGCATCAACACGAGCAGGAGATGGAGCAAGGGAGGGCTGATGCAAGGAACAAGGGGGGAAAGTGCAGGGTTGTTAGAGATTAGGGAATTATAGATGGGAAGCTAATAGCAAGCATTCAAGGTAAAAGAGGTGTTTTTTGACAGCCAACCAGAGTTAAATCACTTCTGAAGCAACATTAAATTAAGCTGGTTTTGACATAGATGTATTTACCTCTAGGTAAGCAGAGAATCGCCTCTCTGGGGCTGGGGATTTGCTTCAAGAGAAGAGTTGAGATGTTAAGACAGTTTTAGTGACTGCTCAAATGCAATGTGTTTTTCTGTTGAGGAGGGTTGTTTCAAGGAAACATCTATCAAAAGGGAAAAAAAAAATTTGGCAAGCAGAAGCACGGTTAGATCAGAACCCAAGAGATGAAGTGCAGGGTCATTTTTAGTGGAGGAGTGCAAATAAAATAGGAGAACTCCAACTTTGAAACATTTGGCTTCATTATTCTTCATCTCTCAAACAATCAGAAGTGCCTGAGGTCATCTTCCCACAGGTTGTTTTCCCTCTCCCTGATTTGAGCATTATTCTTCAGGGGCACTCTCTCCATTCACTTGTGTTTGTGCTGCCTTGGAAGCCAACAAATGTGGGAAAGGCTCTTAATTTTCCTGTCTGCCAAGAGACAGACCTGGCTCTTTGGCAGCTTACAGCACAGCAGAAGTATTAAAAAAAAAATACAAGAACTGCCCCACATAAAATGAGCAGCAAGGCTCCATTTATAACCAGCTGAGAGGGAGAAAGGTTTTTTGAGAGAGTGACTCACCATGAGATGTGTCTAAGATAAGAGTGCTCAACAGACTTGTCCTCATCTCCACAGACTACAGAGGAGCGTAGATGAGTGGTGTAGTGTTAGATGGCAATAATCAAATCAAATGAATCCATTCAAAGTGGCTAAGCTTTTCCAGATGGCTCAGAAGTCCACAAAATGGGAGTTTCAGCAAGGAATCAGTGATGCTTTCGCTTTAAGGATCATGGAGGAACAGGGACAATTCTAGCCAAGCAATGTGCTGGGGTCTTTGCAGTGCCTCAGAGGGCAGAATGCATCTCTCATGCTCTTGGAAGCCTGAGCACAGGTTGGGACAGATCATTTCTCACAGGAGACTTCTAAATCAGACAGCTCAAGAGCATCTAGTGCCAGCAAAGCTCCTGGATTCTGTGGGGATATCCAGGCCCACCACCCCCTCAGGAGTCTGTTCTATGCATTCTGTATAGAGGACTGAAGTTTGCAGCCTGTACTCTGCCTCATATAGTTGCCCAAATTTTTGTAAGCAGCAAGATGGAATTCAGCTCATCTTTCTGGGTAATAGCTTCTAGTGCTCCTTCTCCATCTGACCTATCTCTTGGAGGGACTGCAATAGAGCTCTTTGGCTTGTCCTACATCATACCTCAATGGCATCTATCAAATGAGCTCCTTGAACAGTGACTACCCTTCATGAGAAAATTGTAGTGACACTCATTTTCATCATCAAACAAAGGCTTGCAGAGGCTACAGCTCAGGAGCTAATGAATGGTTGCTCAAGAAAGTTATATTTTCCCAGCTGTTAGGAGCAGTTATTTTGCCTTTAATTGTGCATTCACATGCCTGAGTGGGATAACAGAGGCTGCTGTGGCAAAATGCAGTTTTGAACAATAAACAATGCCTTAAAAACCTCTCTCTTTTAGGTACCAGGAGCCCCCTGATCAACTGCTATCAGCTTTGCAAAGTGTGGCATTCAGCATCCTCCTGAATAATGATAATTCATCTGTGTTCACTTCACTAAACTATCATATTTTATGGAAGAAGTTAATTAAATGGTGATTTGCACTTCCGCTGAACATTAAACATTTAATGCAGATGCTCCAGTCATTGCCTGAGCTCTAAAGTGGGAAATGGCTTCAAAACTTCATATTTCCTTAAGAGGTTTAATGATGCTAGATCAAGCTATTTGCATACATACATACACAGGCATATTTTACACCAGCATTTATTGCAAACAAACCCAGCTTTCTTCTTACCACATTCTCAAGAATATGAGGTGGGGCATACAGATTGCAACTGAAGGGTTTTCTCTGGATGATTTGGCCCAGCCACCATTAAATTAATGGGCTCATTAATGAAAGATTTTCTAAGGAAGGCATTAGAAAGGAACCGTCATCTACAGCAGGTCGCCTCTCCTATAATTTAGAAGAAATTAATTGGTAATAAATTAAGAATTCTAAAAATTAATTCTTGTACAGCAGGAGTGGGACTTATACACGTTGCCTTCAGCTGAAGTGCTGCAGTAAATCTTTTGCAAAGTAAATAATTGTTGGGATGAGGGAGGAAGGAGAAATTAATATTAATGTGTGTTGGAGGGGATGCCACAGAGGTGAAATGTAAGGCAGCCTTTGGATGGTGTGCAGTGAGGGCTCCTGCCTTCTGAAATATGAATCTTCGTAGGAGGGAGTAGCATAAACAAGGAGATACTGCTGGGTGTCTTCCATCCCTCATGCTTGGGGTGGCCCTGATGAATTACAGTGCTCTGTTCCAGAAGGTCCTGTCTGCACAGCAGGTCACATTGAGGGCCAGGCTTTCACCCACTGATCAAAGGGATGGCTGTCAAACTTTACCTGGGTTTGCTTTTGCAGGGCTGCAATGATGGGTTTGGTGCATAAGTGGTGTACAAGATGATCCTCACTTTTAGAAAACTTAACATTTTTTTCCCTACTATCCCTCAAAAAAAGCCCTCAAACTTGGAAACACTTCAGTTTTGGAATGCAATGTGTAAAACTGCAATAATTTCTTTTTTATTGTGGTTTTTTTTTGAAGTTCCATGCTTTCAAGTGAGGGAGAGATGGGAAAAGAGTGGAGATGTTTCAACACATCTTCAAAAGCAAAGAAGTTTCTTTCTCTCCATCCCATTTAAGAAGGAAAAAGGCAAACTTTTTCTTTAAGTTGTTCCATTAATAACGCTGCATCCTCTAAGTGCCAAATTGCTTGTGTCTTTCCCTTTCTCCCAAATTTGCACAACCTCAGTAGGCAACATGAGAAGCTTGGATTTGTCATTCTACCCCAGGATTTTCAGATCTACACTTCTTTTAGCTATTACACAGCAATCTCTTTCTGGAGAAAAAAGGTTTGAAGCAGTTATTATTGCATATAACAAATGCACTTAGAGTACCGGTTATGCTTTAATGTACATTAATTTTAGATTTGCTGGCCTTTTTCCAGCTAAGCCTGTGCCCAGAATTTTTTTTAGCCTATGAAGAATTATTCACAGATATGCCGTGCATTAAGTTAGTAAATGAATATAGGTTTGAATTCAATTTGTTTTAGCAAACTGCTGTTACAAAGAGTCTAGTGTAGCGTGAATTATTATCCAGATTTATGCTTAGAATCTGACAAAATGGGAAGCTACTTTTTCAAGTATCCACTAATTCCAAATAAAAGCAGAACCCTGCGTGGCAGTTCCCAGCACCAGCTTCACACTCCATCACGTTTTCCACTTGATGTTCTTCCTGCCATGAATATCTTCCACTTCCAGGTGCTTCAGCAGAGGCAGGATTTATGCTGGCTGCCCTGTTTGGGCAGAGTTATCTGACTTTTTAGTGACAAATCAACCCAAATCAACTCCTCCTCTTATGTCCTACATGGGATAAAGGGCCTGATCCCTGGTCATTCTGGCAACACAAACATAGCTCTAAAGGCTCTGAATTTTTAGAGATAATTTTTGGCTGCTTTTTTTTCAAGCGTTTTTGGCTGCAGGAGCAGAGCAGGTCCTGCTGTGCAGCAGCCCACAGCAACTGGATCAGACTGGATCGACTGCGAAGTTTTCCCCAAAAGATGCAAGAGGGAGAAGTGGAGGGAAATGTGGGAGCTCCCCAGGCATGTAGAGAAGGAAGGAGAGGGGGTACAGACTGCATCAGGCTAAATCTAGGGGAGTTCATCTGAACTTAGCTTTGAATGGAGATATTTTCTTTCTAACTCCAACACATGATGTGTCAGCACTATCTAATTCACATATCAGTAATGAATGTGAGTTTTAAGATTGCCAGATTTAGGATGTGTCAGGTGCAAGGTTAAGGGATGGAGACAGAGTTGCTGTCCATCACAGGCTTTGGAAGGAGTGACAAGGCTCAAAGAAATCTTTGCCACATGAAGAGCAGGCATCTGACTGGAGGTACCCAAAGGACATTGAAAAACATGGTGAAGGTCAGGTTGTGTAAGCAAAGTTGTTTTACTCTCCTGCTAGTCATGGCAGCTCAGGCAGCAGAAGACAAACCTCATGGTTAAGAGCTTCAGTCCTTGCTTGAGATCTGTAAGGAGGAAAAATGGTAGGCTACAATAGATTTGTACCCAGGCATTGTGGATAGGGCCATCTCCAGAAGGGAGCCAGGCAGAAGCTTAACACCACCCACGCACCATTCACACCATTAAACTGCTCTTATAGCAGGCCTGAACATCTGATTAAACATTTGCCAGGCTGAGCTCCAGCCTCACCCTGGAAAGAAGCCACCAGCACATCACACCAGCACCACAAGATTTACAAGGAGCAGATGAAGTCAAGTCCTACAATAGTTCATTATAATTAACAAAGCTGGAATTGCACTGGGCTTTGAGCTGTATATCAATTCTAAATATCTCATTACCAGCGTAAAATATTTATGTCTCCTGGTCTTGCTCACAAATGCAGGCTTGCAGTTAGTGTGTCCTGGTCCACAAGATGAATTCCAAGGAGAAAATGAACAGCTTGGACTAAAAGGCTGGCAGCCCCACAGGATAAAATTCCTTACTGAGCATGACCCCAGTGATGGAGGGAGAAAAGACAGCAATGAATGCACAGACCCAGGCTGCAGAATTATGGGCCATGTAGGCTAATGCTCTCCACTTGCTGTCTCTGTAGGGCCAAATCAATCCCTGGGCTGTCACAACTGATGGCATTTTGTGCTTTTGCTTCATCAAGGGTTGACAGGCACTTCTGGGTCCAGTGTGAGCAACAGTGACAGTTTCTGGTGTACACATGTCCATGGGTCTGAAGCCCATCTCTGTAGCAGAGCTTGCTCTCCCTCTCAGGGGGGTTGCCAGGTGTTGAGTGAGAAATAGGACTAATTGATTAACCCTGGAAGGCTGATAGTCTGCATCACCCAAGAGCTTTGATGAGGGTTTCCTTTTCTCTCTCCCTCAGGGAAGGATGCTCGTCCTCAAGCCCAGCCATCCTCTGGTCCCATCCAGCCATCCCAGTCCTCATTCCCAGCCAAGGCAGGGCTCTTAAGCCACATAGAGGAGTGTGATGTTCAATCTTTTCTCTAGAAAATGAGGGTCAAGTCCTAGACAAAGGCTGTGACTCATTTTCATTGTCTCATCACTGCTTCACTGAGGACTTGAGTAAGTTGGAAGTGTGAATACTGTGCTGGGACTTGGGAGTGCCACTCCTCTCCCTATCCCAGACTGTGCATCAGGTAGATCTCATGGGCTTCACTCCCTTCACCTTCTGCATATGGAGGCAATTGAACACCCTCCTTCCTCACCTTGGCTTGGTGGGTGGGTGGCCAAGCAGGCACTGCCTTGTTCTCTGCCCATATTCAGCAAGTCCTGAGCTCCAGTGAGACTTGTGAGCTCCACTCTAGTATAAATAACCAATTTTCCCCTCTACTGTATGTTATTCCAAGTTTGTAAATAATTCCTAGACCCATAATGAAGCTCAGACATGAGGACTGAGCCACCCCAGAGACTCAGCAGAAGTGCAGCAAGGTGGCAACTGTTTTAGTTCAGGCAATAAGCAGAGGTGTTCCTGTTCCTCCTGTTGCCCATCCTCGCAAACACAGGCTGGGCTGGTGTGACTGTCCTCTTTCCTGCAGGGGGGTTGAACTGGATAACCTTTGAAGGCCCCTTACAACTCAACACATTCTATAATTCTGTATAACTGTCCCCATTCTCCCCCAGCACCTTGCATATGGTGAATGACTAAACCCATGGCCTTGCAGGACAGTGGCTGGGAGGGGACACATGGTGGGGACTGGCCAAGGAGGGAGGGGAACAGGATTACTGGGGATTTTTTTAGCCATTCCAACTCCCATCAGAGGGAGCAGCAGTGCCATGGATCCCAACCCAGCTGGAGGAGAGGGAGGCAGATGGATGGCTTCACTCATGCCAGCTTTCACAAGTGAGGTGCTAAACTGTTTACCTCAGCAGGATGTAGTTTCCAAAAGCTGGGGTAGCTGCTGCCAGCACACACCAAAAAATAGGGTGATTTTTTTAAACTGTTCAATTAGCAGATGAGCAGCTTTTTGATAGAGGGAAGTTGGGAGCAAGGAGGCACATCCTGTACACGTGGGACATTTATTTGGGAGACTGACACCTCCAAGTAAATAGGTACTAACTAAAATCTGTCTGAATTATGCTTCTAATTACTACTTCATTTGCTCTGGTTTTGTATTTGTTGTATTCTGTATTGGAGTGAGACTCTGGATGCTGAACGTATGTGTGAAATGCAACGGCTCATAAGCATTACAGTGAGTGCAACTGCAAAACCCTTGATAGGAGTCATTTTATTCAACCCTTGGGACCCTTCCCTTGTTCTCCTAAATGGGAGAAACACTCCAGGTGCTCACCTTTATTCCCATCTTTCCATGTAGTGCTCAGTCATCTTTGTTTATTCTCCAACTTCCAAAGAGACCTAAGAAACAACTATGGATGGAGACCAAGCTCTAAGGAGCTCATTCCAGATCTCCTACTGTAATATATGAAGTCTTCACACAAACTCCACACAGCCAGGCTGTAAATCGTAGTCAGACCATTGTGCATTTAATGTTTCTCATAAACATATAAAGTTTGTCTCCAGAAAGCTGTAAGGAAGAAAAGCAGATTGAAGCCAGGAAGTGTCTTGTTAGCATGTGATGGAAATGTTAATTAGCAATCTTTAAGGAGGGTGCAATTAATTCCCTACATGTAGCTGTATGAGGGCTGTTGGGGCCAATCAGGAAGCCAAGGGCAAGTGAGTTGGAGGGGGAGGTAGGGAAAGGTTATTCTGCTGTGGGAGAAGGGCTGGTCTGGGCATTTTCTTCATTTTATGGGTGTTGTGCTTGACCTGGAGAAAGGACCTTCCTGAAACCTGTCCTTAGTTCATGGAAACGGGTAAGTCATGTCATTGCTTTTGGCTTTCTCATCAGATAGTTGAAGGCATTTATATGAACTCATTTAAACTGTGCAATAAGTACTGATAGAACACGTGAATAATTTGAAAGCTCTTACTAAGTCAGGTGCTTCTGGGTACCTTGTCCTCCCTCTTCTTCATTCTTCTGTGTCCATCTCCCTACTCATACAACTGGATTTTGTTTTCCTTGTGTGTTCTGTCCTATGGTGACTGGGTCGTGTAGTCTCTGATCTTGTTTGTGAAATGGAAACTAGAGTTGTGGGGGTGTATAAATGTCTTAGACTGGTGGTAAATGTTTGTGGTATTGCCTTCTCCTGTTGCAGTGCGTTCTCTGAGCTGTGATCAGCATCAACCCATTGGTGCCACTGATGCACAGCAGTGGCAGAGAGCTGTTCAGGGGCACCTGCCTCCACAGGGATTCTTAGACCTTCCTCAGAAAAGTAGCTCTGTCATATGCACAAGAAGCAGAATGAGGATTTTTCTTCTCCCTTAGAAGTGGGAAGAGTAGTTTTCAATGCCTGGTTTCAGTGTGATTCTAGAGGAGAGCTGCAAGGGCACACAGTTCCTCTGGAGGTCTCAGTTAGGGCTTGTCTTGGTAAGAGCAGCATCTTTCAAAGTCTGAGCTAGAAGGTTACTGCATTTTTATCTAAATTACCTCCATTTATTTCTATTTCTAGGGCTCTCAAAGCAGAACTTTAGCTTTGATGCTGGAAATCCAGTTGTCATATTTAAAACTTCCCGCTGTGTGGAACCTCTTGCATTTTTCTAGTGCAAAGAGCTTTCCATCTGAATGCAAATAAAAGTTTGAGTTTATTCCCTTAGACTTAAGCACTTCTGTTAGTTATTGCTTCTGGTTTGGATCCAAATTTCATCCTTGTTATTACACTCTTCACACTCTGCCTGAGGCCTCAGCATTATAGCAAAACAAAAATTTCCTCTCCCTGGGGTTCTCTGTTGACTGCAACTCCCCCAACATCTGGGACTCTCTCACCCCAACAGATTTGCAAGTGCAGAGAGACTTTATTTTACTGGCTGATACTGCAGCAAAGAATAAAACACGTGCAAACCAGTGAGACTGTAAACCAAACTCATTAAACCTGATTACTGTCAATTTGTGCCTAGTACCTGCAGCTTGTAGAAAGTTCTTGCCTGTGGTTAACCAGCAATTGTTGTTCTTTATGTGTTTATTAGCTTGTTTCCAGCATATGCTTAATGACTTTTCTGCTCATTTTTTTTTGTCTGTGGGTTTAATCTCTCTTTTTATAAGACACTGTGACCACAGCAGTTGCAAACTATCTCTTCACTACAAGGTCTACTGTCCTTTCTATAAGAGGTCTATTTATTGTCCAGCTTTGAACTTTTTCTCCCCTTTCTGTGATATCTTTAGGCTGCTGAACTGCAAGGAAAGAGACAGTAGTGAGGGAAACAGCCAAAACAAGAAGGTCTGGCTCAGATGGTCAAGGGATAGTCAAGGTGGAATCAAGACCCATGTCCATTAGAAACAATGGATATAAATTAGAGGGGGATAGATTTAGACTAGACATAAGGAAGAAATTCTTTACAGTGAGGGTGGTGCAACACTGGAACAGGTTGCCCAGGGAGGATGTGGATGCTCCCTCTCTGGAGGTGTTCAAGACTAGGCTGGACAGGGCACTGGGCAGCCTGGTCTAGTGGGAGGTGTCCCTGCCTATGGCAGGGGGGTTGGAACTCTATGATCTTTAAGGTCCCTTCCAACCCAAACTATTCTATGATTCTATGATTCGAGTCATAGTTCTAAGAGTGATCTGTCCCACATGGAGAAATATAACAGCAGCAGAGCTGTTACTGCTTTTCCCATAGGGAAAGACAAATTCAAGCTTGTGATGTTTAAGGGTTTTATTAAACTGGATCTTATAGCACCTGAAATGATCCTACTTTGTATGTAGGACCCCATATAGGAAGACATGCCCTTTGAGAATGATTTGGGAGGATTTCAGATACTGTTTCCTTGAGATGATGCCTGAACCCCTTGGTTTGGGACTCTGGTTTTTCCAGAGATCTCTTTAGGAAACACTCCAAGTAAGCCTTTTGCTTACTCTATCTCTGCACTCAGTCATACCCAGAATGTAAGGCTTCATTTAAATATCTGGGGAGGCTGGAATTTTTATCATGTGCCTAATGAGACAGGGGGGAATTTGTCTTCCTACAAAATGCTGTCCCTCTAGTCAGAGGCAAAAAGGCTCTTTCGTCCTATTGCCAGGAAGAAGTCCAGGACTTTTTGTGCAAAGAGGGGAGAGGACCTGGGGGCATGCAAACCATACCTGGGCACTCAGGTCTAAGAGTCTGACAGTTGTCCAATTTCTAACAACTTGGACATTAGAAGTACTTGAACTTTGATGCATGGGCAGTCCCTTAAATCTGGTCTGAAGACAGGGACCTGTGGTCTTCCTCTGGCCCAGTTAAACCTGGCAGGTCCCAAACCTCTCCTGCAGAAAGCCTTTCATGGCAATCACAGCAGCTGCTCTCATCTTTACATGACAGAGTGTTTCTGCTCACGTTTTAAACGGAATCAGTAAGAAATGCAAACTGTTACTTAAGTGCCTTCCTTCCTCTTGTGGGGCTGGAAGAGCGATACCTTTGCTTAGCTAGTAGAATAGATATATTCCATAATTCTTCGGGGAATTAATATTCATGTTATTAACTTTAACATATTGCTCTCAGTTTCACATCCTTTTGGTTTAACAAGCAACTGCAGACTCAAAATGATGAGCTTGGTTGAAAATGCTGCACCTCTCTTTGGGGTCTAGGGACTGAGTTTTACCAATTAAAGTGGAAATATGTTTGAACTGCACGATGGAACATCAGCAGCCAAATTAGTACTGTGAAAGATTAAAAATACTGGGGTAGGAGGATCTCACTGGAGAACAATGTAGCCCCCACACCAGAAGCTGTCTTGGGGAGCTGCTTTTGCTCCCTTTGTGTAACATTTGTCCCTGGGGAAGCTCGTGGCACTGATAGAGCATCCCTGGAGATGCTGCAGCCTGTGTGACTTTGAGGAGAATTTTTTCTATGGGGTGGGTAAAATGGGACTGCAGACGGTCAAGTGCAGGTGGACAGAAAGAGCAAAGCCCATCTCTTGCCAATACTTAGTCAATCTTGACTTGGAGGGTTTGCTTGTATTGTTTTGAGGTTTTTTAATTCTTAAGCAAGAGCATCTTGTGATCAATCTCCCATAGATTTGAATCCCATTAGTCTCCAAGGCCCAAAAGTCCAGCTCCCCCACTTCGTTGCAGAGCAGCTGGTTTTCTGCCAGTGGCCTTCCAAAAAAAAACTTGCTTAGGGGTTTTCCTTCCAGCCTTACAGTGATTTAAGTGTCTTCATGCCTTCTGTCTGCTGCTGAAATGCAGAGTGACACTTTGGGAATGATCTTTAAACCTGTGAAGTAGTTATTAAAAGAATGTCTTGCCCCATACTTCCTTCTGAAGATACCAAGGTTCAGGTGGCCCTTTACTGTCAGTTCAGGTCCTCCTGCCTTCCCATGGATGATTGTCTCTCTAGGAAGTTGCTCTGCCTAGCAGGGCAGAAAAATACACCCCTGCTGCTTTCCTTCTCTGAGGTTGTTTTGGAAGGTGCTTGTTCTTTTCAGCCTTCTCTCATGATTGTAGTAAAGAGTTAAGCTCATTGGGGAAAGCTGCAGTAACATCTGATTGTTTATTAGAATGGGCAGCAATAATCAATAATAGATGATATGGAAGAAGTTTAAAGCTTTTTAATGAGCAGCTTATCAGAAACCTGCTTCTAGAATGTATTTGTTGAGGGTTTTTTTACCTTAATCTAAATCAATGGCTCCTTTTTTTTTACTCTCTGGGGAAGTACTTGCAATGATTTGAATGGGATGTGAACACCAGAGGGAAAGTATTTTTTATTTCAATTTAAAAAAAAAAAAATCATACCTTTGAATGAAGCACCCCATTAGCCTCTGTAGTAAAGATGGGTTTTCTTTCCCCTGCATTTTTAAAGGATTTATTTTAACTGGATCTTCTAGCACCTCAAATGACACTGAATTTCAGAGTCAAAGGTGTTTTTTAAGGTATTTTTCCATCTAGGAGTACAGAGTTGTTACTCGTTCATTGTTCAGGTGTCAGTGCTGCTGTGAGCTCTTCTCTCCTGCTTTTGTTGACCTTGAATGACTTTCACTTCTGAAGCTGATACGCTCAGCCCCTTCCATCTCACCACCCATACGTATGCAATTGCATAAATAAAGAAATAGTAAGTCTCCTCACCATTAAATTCAGGGAACTGATGCACTTCAAATGCAGAAAACAGAAGCAAGCGAAAGTCTTGCTAATTTTTACACTAATTTACACCAGAGGGAATAAGGAGTCTCTTAAATCAGATGCTAATTTTGTTTACTTAACTTCCTAGTCAGCACAATGACCTTTCATCCAGGAGGAGAAACAAATTAGTGCAGAAGTTCTTTGTGGAAGATGGGGGGAACTTGCCTCAACCTGATCCTGAATAATGCCCAATTAAATGTACTTCTAAACTGTTCTGCCTTCCTTCCTAGAAGGGAGTTTCAGATAAAAGAACAAAATTATATGCCTTTTTATTTGCCACTTTGCAAAATCTCTTCACGTACTGCAAACAACCCTAACCCTAGTGTGTCTGACACAGGATTTGCAACGCTCTGGGTTATTGGTAAGAGGATAAGAAGCTTATTACCATTTATCAGGGAAGGATAAAAGATCTCCTACTCCCCTTGCTGGGAGGGGAATGGATTTCCATGTTTATCAACAATCAAGGGAAGGTGGGCGGGAGGGAGATATTTGGGTAACAAAGCCATAAACATATTAAAAAAGGCTCTTTCCAGCGGGTGAAAAAATGGGAGTTCTTCAAATTTGGTAATGGGATAAGAGATATTGAGCATTGAGGATGGTCTTTGGTGAGATAAGGAGCTTACACTGAAGTGGAAATGCTTTTTGGTATCAATAGAGATCCAGAGGCCTCCTGATGGTTAGGAGGCAGACGAGTGGCTACCTGGGTAGCCTGGGACATGGTGATGAGACAGGAGAAAAATAAACTCAGACCCTCACTGTGCATTTGAAGGGATGCTGGTCCCTTCCTCACTCTGGAGGCAATGTTTCATTTCCCTAGCCCTGCTCTTGGTCTTAGGTTGATGTAAATTTAATAACCTTGGGTTATAATGACAGAAAAACCAAACAATTTCCAAGTGTTTGTCACACAGTAAATGAAAGAGATGATGTGGTGGTGGGCAGAATGTTTGATTCATTGAGCTGTAAAGGCAGCTGCCCACAACACCACCTTCAAGTGCCTGTTGGATAGAAAACTGAGTAAAGCAGCAAGTGGGAGGAGGGGGATGCCATGGATTGTCCTGACACAGCTTGGGTGCATCAGGTGCTGAGGTGTCTCTGGAGACCCTGCAGTCCTGTGCTCAGAGCTGAGGGTTCTGCAACAAGGAGTGACTTGTGTTTTCCAATAAAGTCTGTTTGGGCTGAGTTTTGACTTAGGAAGAACAAACTTGAGTGCAGCATGGGGGCCAGGTACAGTTTTTGGGCAGCTCTGTCAGCTCCTGGGCTGAATGAACCATGGTGCGAAGAGGTGACTCATCCCTAAGCTTGTGACTGAGAAGTGAGAGTAAAATGTGGAATCCTGTACTAAACACATCTTACTATTTGTGTCATGATGTGCAGTCCCACTTCCAGGGGATCTGCTGTCCTCTCTGGAAGCTGTTTCTCAACCAACAGGATCTGTGGACCATGAGTGAAGATGCAGAGGGAGATCTCTAATCCTCTTGTATTTCTATCTCCTTCCTGCAGTATCTGGACAAAGCACTTGGGAGCCCACTCTCTGTGGGCTGTGTAGGTCACTAGGTTTCCTCACTTAATCCTCCCTATAGCAGTAGGGCCAAGAAGCCAGCACTGCCATCACGTGGCAGCCCAAAGGGTTCAAACTGGAGGGTTAAATCCATATTCATGACTCACTCTCTCCCACTACTCTGCAGATCCAGAGCTTGGGCTGCCTCCCTCACAGATGGAAGGCCAGCAGTACGCTCCTCGGATCCTGATCCAGAGCTCAGGTCTACTCAGATAAGGATTTAGGTTTGGGCATCTCTCCAGTTGGGTAGTGGCAGCAGATTCATGCCTTGCTTTATCCTCCCCTTGACAAACCCTCCAGCTCAGAGGATAAGCTCCAAGCCGAATGAGTTATCAAAGGGACCCAGATGCCAGCCAGCCCAGTGTGCTTCCTGGCACGGACCACTGATGTGTTTCAGCCTCTCCAAAGGATTGAAGAATGGAGTAGCAGTTGTGGAAGGGTTCTGGAGGAGCTGGCAGCAGACCAGGCTGCCCCTGCATTTATTTTTCAGCAGCAGAAACTCACGCACTGGATCTGTTGTGGGCACACAAGTTTTCTTCATGGCTATTGTGCTGTGAGTCGGGTGGGTTGGTTTGTTGCTTTGAGATGGGAGATGTGTCTGTTTGCTTTAGATGGGGGCAGAGAAAGAGGATGGAATGAGGCATTGAGCAACCTGGTGTAGTGGGAGGTGTCCCTACCCATGGCAAGGGAATTGGAACTAGATGATCTTGGAGGTCCCTTCCAACCCAAACCATTCTGTGATTCCCTATGAGCTCAGTGCCCTGTGCTGCATGCCAAAGTGCTGTGGTAACACTCCTATAAATACCTAGGGTTTTGGCCTCGGTGCTGGAGCCTGAGGACCTGCTGTGAGGTCAGTGAGGGTGAAACAATATGGGGAGTCCTAGTGCCTCAACCAAGGTTGGGACGCTGCTTTTCACAAGCAGGGAGTGATGTTTTTCATTTTAATTATTCTTTGCCCACCCAGAAGCATGGCCATGGTTCAGCCATGTGCTTCTGTGCTTGCAGCCTCTCCAGGACCAAGTCCAAATCCTGCCCAGCCAGGGGACCAGGCACATGGTGCCCACCTAAAAATGAATCATCATGGCCCCCCAGGGCAATCACTGGCCCAACCCCATGTCCTGTGGCCAGAGGTTCCTGACGAGGCTCTCCCTGCCCTTCCGCCCGCTGGTGTGGGGGAATTCTCCAATCCCCTTTCCAGATGAATCTTTCTCTCTGGAGCTTAACTCCAGCAAAGGAATGATTTGCTCTTACAGCCTGTTAATGAATTTCTGAAATAAGGAATTAATTACCGTCTGTCTAAATTAGAGTTGTCCTATCCTTTGAGATCCATCTTTTTGATTCTAATTAATTTTAAAAATTACTTTTAGAGTCTTCAGTAGAGATTCTAATTTATTTTCCTCTAATATTATTTCTCTGATAAGCAATTTAATTTTTAGATCGGAACCCGCCTAATCTCAAATTTGTCACACAAACTCTGCTCTCTAAGATACTGTTTACAGCTTTTTTGGAGATGATAGATCTTGATGCACAAATAATTCTTTCTTCTTTTTTTTTTTTTTTCCTTTTAAAACACCTGAATGTGTGTGTTCAAGGGAGATTAATTGCAGCCCCTCATTGTGCTGTGCTTAAGAAAGATCCTTAATATTTTAGAACTGAAAACAAATATTAGTTATAAAGCTTCTCTAATTGCACTTTTTCATGGAGAAAAATGCATGTCTAATTTTCTTTCTTTTAAAAAGAACATTTGCTTTATGGGTATTTGCTAGAGTTTGACAGTTATTTAACTGGCTGTTTTTATTAACTCATGTTCTTGGCATCAAGTGCAATGGCAGCTGGGGAAAATTCAAATATCAATTTTATGTTCTTATCAGAGCTGCCATCCCACAGGTCGCTGTAAACTGCTCAGCAAACTTCATTCTGCTGAATTTGTCCTGCTTGAATTTCAGACTTCACATTATTATTTTTTTGTCTACTGGGGGGGATTGCAGCACCTCATCTGAGACTTTGGTGCCAACATACTGAGCTCTCCCTCCCCATATCTTAAGGCCAAATTGGGAAGGCTGAGAAGGGCAAATGCTCAACAATGGTGCTGTTTCTCCTCCTTGGCTGGATGGTCCTGCTAGTACAGGTAGGACAGGGATGGGTGGACTCATAACACTTGTAGATCTCTCTGAGATCTACAGGTAGTATAAGCATCATTGAAGTGCCCAGGTTGGAAGGGGTCTTTCAGACTGAGTCCAACCATCAACCTAACTCTGACAAAACTATCACTAAACAGTATATCTAAACACCATCTTAGGTCTCCATCCTAATGGATGGTGTGTAGACACACAGCCTTCTCCTCCACACAAGTGTTAACTGGAGGAGAGCGTTGAACAGACCTTTCCCCTCACTATGAGCGTTTGATTTTTTTTTTTCCTGACAAACTTGCTTAAAATTTAGTAGAAAGCCTAAAAATATATCAGCAACAGTGACATAACCTGAAGTCTTACAATATCTACCAAATATTTTGCAAAGAAAGCCCTAGAGAGTCCTGGGAGTGTTTCTGGTGACATGAGGGGATCTGGGATTCTCACATCTGGTTTGGTTTGTGGAGCAGACCACCACTGCCTTGGTTACTCTCTGCAGCCTGATCATGTGGGAGGTGTCTCTGCCTATGGCAGGGGGTTGGAACTAGATTATCTTTAAGGTCCCTTCCAAACCAAACTATTTTATGATTCTATGTCCCACCTGGGAGTATGCTATGGACCACTTTTTGTCCCTGGCATGGGATGAAGAGCAGTAGTGAAGGAAGCAGGTGAAGGATCTCAGCTGTGCATCTGCTTGGTGTGAAGGGCATCCTACAAGAACCCAACTTCTTACATTTATATGCAAGCTGGGAAAAAAACTCCTTAGTCATTTTGGACAATTTTATCTTATAGTTTGTTTGGGTTTTTAAGCTCCTTCTATTTGTATTTTTTAATCCCCACCTGTGTGTGGTATGGATCTTGGATTCTAAGAATCCCAGATGCTTAGCAGATGGTTAGCTTGAAAAAATAATCAAAGAGGCAGCAAAATTCTGTGTTCATGAGCTCCTATTTATTTCAATCTGGTGTTTTGCCTCACAACAAGACTAATAAGCAATTACTCTAGCATCTCAAATGCTTATGCAGTGTAAATGCATCTGTCAACCAGATTCAACATCATCAATAAAGCTGCCAAAGCTGTTCATAATTCAATGATATATGCTTTGAGCATCTTTTTTGAATATAATTTAAAGATTGCAGTCCTATGATTCTGACATTATTTTCTGTGTGTTTAAAATACCTCCAGCTGGAAAGATCCATGGATGCATCACATAATCACCTCTGCCTGTGTGGACTGGCAGAAACTGTGCCACTTGGCTTGTGTGCCAGCCTTACTTTCTGGCTGGAGCTTCCAGAAGGGCTGATGGGGCTGTGAGAGTCTTCCTGGGATTTGCTGTGTTTCTTTCCTCCTTTCTCTGCTGGTGCAATTCACCCCTGTGCAGAGTTTCATTGAAGCACTGTAAGCCTTACACACAACTCAGAAAGGGAACTCGTTAAGAGGGAAGGTGTACTCTGCAATACCCTGGGGAAAGACTTTATTTTCTTCTCAAAGGAAAATATATCTTTTAAAGCCAGATGTTGTTAGCAAACAGAGCGTTGTAACCTGTCCCTACATGTATCTTAATTGCTTTTTCTGGATTTCAACTCAATTTGACAGACTTGTCCCAAATATGTTTTCATTAATGCGTGTGAGAACAAATCACGGTGCACACCTCCAAGCTGATACCTTGTTGTTGCTTTAAAATTACTTAACTAGTATCCAGAACAGGCATTAAGTTCTGCTTGATGCTTCCCACCACCTTATACCTCCCTTTTTCTTATCGCTGCAGCCTCCTCCTTCCCCTCTGCACCTTGCTGTGCCCACAAGCACCAAGTGTGGTTGTATCACTGTATCCCACTAGTGCTGGTGGGAAAAGTCAGGCTGCAGAAAGCTGCAACATTTCTGCCTCAGTTGAAGAAAGAGCAGGCCCATGAGCTCAGCCATTCATCAGATCTCAATATTTCCATGTGGAAAAGGCACTGATGAATGGTCCTGCTGCAGGAGAAGTTTCAATCAGATCTTGCTGTTTGCCTGAAGACAAATCCATGGGAGGTGGCTCTTTGTTAGAGTCAGAGCTGGTGGGATGGTGCTTTCAAGCTGGGGCATCGCTGAGAAAATAAGGAGTATTTTGTGTGGTGAATATCTGTTGGTCCACACAGGTCACTGGGCTGGTCTGGGGGGACCAAGACCTGCCTGGGGTCCTGGCTTTGACACTTATCTACTTGTGCTTATCCATTGTCTGTGCCCAGAGACCTCAGTGATGCTGAGTACCATTTGGACCTGTGCCAAGATAAGCATCATTCTCCTTTGCACTAATGCTTGTGCTGATATGAGCTCACAGGGGGCAATGAGGGTGTCCTGCTGCTGCTGGCACACCTTCAGATGGGCTGGCTGTGATCATAGCCAAACCAAAAATCAAATCAGGAGCCATTGTCTTGCTTTACCATCTGCTACCTGTTGTTGCTCTGATGGTGCTCTTCAGTTGGGAGGTTTCAGCATCCTGGGGGCTATAGACTCCTCCTCATTTCATCTAGGAGGGAAGCATCCATTTTGCTTTGCCAAAAGCCCTCCCTGGGAAGAACAGAATGTGCTGCCTGTGCCATGTCTGGAGGAGCTGGAGAGCCTCTGCAGCTCCCCAGTCCCAGCAGAGCTGTGTGCCTGTGGCTGGGCATGGTGCCCAGCAGCACTTGGGGACCGATGCCAGGAGACCAGTAATTAGTGCTGAGCAGGGTTTGTCATGCTCATGTCCTGGGGCTGCTCCTGGTGCTGAGCTTTCCAGCTTGTGGAGCTGCCTGGGAACCAGCATCTTGGCAGGTCTGATGGACCCAGCTCTGCTTCCTACTGAGGTCTTCCCTCCCAGGGACAGAACAAAACTTTTTCTCACTATATAATGGGATTATTGTCACTTTCTTGTTTACCAGCTTTCTTTCAGATGTCTGTGCCTGGTGGTTTGCTGTCAGGGTGCTCTCAACTGTTATTTTTCCAAGCATGGTGCAGATGTTTCCCAGCTTCAAGCAGAGCAGCTATTCAATGGCAAGAAAGTGATGCTCACTGGAGTTTGGCTCCTTCTTATCTCTGCTACCAAATTCACACAGACCCTCTTGGCCATGGGCTTTTATTGCAGCTCCAAGGAGGAATTTTGTTTTTCTCACATCAGGATGTTTTCATATGAGTCAAAGTCTTCTGTTTGTGTTGCATATTGTTGCATTCTCTTTTTTCTCCTGGTGTGAGTTTCTCTTTTGTTCCTTGGTTTGCTTTGTGCCTTATGCCAGAGTTAATGGAATACAGATTTCTGAGCAAAGAGAGATCCCAATGATTTTGGGTTGTTATTTGTTTTTTAAAATACCTCAGTGTGAATAAGAATCTGAGTCTCTCAGAGCAGGAGGCAATCCTGCACAGTTTAATTTCTCTGCTCTCTCAACTGTTTCAGTTCCTGAAGGTACAAATAAAAAAAAACATAAAGGAAGAGGGGGGAAAAAAGCAACATGCTAGGAGTAGTACTCAGAGGCTGGAATAAAGAAGTGTTTTGAAACTGGTTCCTCGGAAAAGAGATGTCTCAACTTCAGGCAAGAGAGACCAGGGAGGGTGTGGAGTGTTGAGGAGGGGAAGGCTTAGAAGCAGGACACCTGCACAGCTCAGATCTGCAAATGATGTTTTGCATGGCTCTGTTCATGTTGTTCATACATTGAGTTGTGAGAGGTGTCCATGTGTCCATCCTCCTGACCACAAACCTCAGCTGAGGGCTGAGCCTGCTTCATGTCCTGACCTGTGTATTCAGAAGCTTTCTAGGGAGTACCATGTCTCTCCTTGGCCCTCTGACCCTTCAGAACCCCACAGGCAAAGGTGTGGCAGGAGAGGTGCACCAGCCCTTTGAGTGTCTTTGTGGCCCTTGGGACCTGTTCCAACAGCTCTGTGTTCTTATGTTGGGCACTTCAAAGTTGGTCAGGGGAGTCCAGGTAAGGTCTCATGAGATCTGGGATGTGCTCTTGCTCTCTTTCACAAGGCAGTGGCTGTTTTCTGCTGGATTGAGACAAAGTTCATGTCTTGTCTAGAAATGTCAAGTCAAGTAGGATTGGAGGAGCTGTGGTTTCTGGCGGAGGAGCTGAGGCAAGGTTGATGCCCACTTGCTGCAGCACAACCACCTTTTGGAAAGGTGCATTTAGACTAAAGAAGCTCCAGCATTCATCTCACCATGAAGTAGAGAGCAGGGGTGGCTGTTAAGACTCTATTCCTGGTCATGCCGAGGTTGTCTCCCAGGGGACATATCAGCAGGTTGAGGACTGCTGGCAAACTCAGCCGGGAGCTGCAAAATCACTCCTGAAAAGTGGAGCCTGGAGGGGAAAATCAGCACAATGTGAGAAGCCTTGAGGGTCTATGGAGGGCAGATCATTACAAAGCTGCTCTGGCTGCATAAAATTTTCATGCTGTTTCTTAGTTTCCCTGTGTGGAGTCCCAGTGTAAGTCCTGCACCATTTGGGGAGGTTACCAGGCCAACTCACTCCATATCGATCTTTCCCTCTGCATTATCATCAGATGTAACTAAAAACAATCCAGGAGCCAGGGCATGAGAGCCTGCATTCAAGCAGACATAAATACAAATATCCTTCCTGTTCTGCAGGCTGAATTCCATCAAGCAAATTGGTTTTGGGGTGGAAGTTAGCCCTGTTTCTGCTTAAAGTCACATTTTTTATTTCCCAGCATAAGATGCAGAGATGTCAGGTTTTGGGACCACGTGTGTCTCTCTCTGCCTTTTATACCAACAAAAACCAATCAGGCTCCAATCAAAACTTGTCCCCCCCTTATCTTGACAGTTGCTGACGGTGATGGATGGAGACGGGTTTAGAAGATCAAACGTGAGACAATCTGCACTGCATTTCAAACCACCTTAGGCTTTTAAGTGCCAATGTGACATCTGGTGGACTCAACAGCACGAATCGTGCTTTAAAACACCTCTGCTGTCCCCATCAGCCCTTATTTACCATTCTTATAAATTAACCACTTTTTCAAAGACATTTTAACTGATTACCCTGCCTGTGTGTTGCTCTGTTAGTGATAGGCCACTGAGTGGAATTATAACCACGTGGTTCTATATTTTTCTTTTTTTCTTTTTTTATTTTTTTTCAATTCCTTAACCACTAGTGGCTTGCTATATTTTATTGTCTGTTCTGCCTCTTTTCCCTTCTGCCTTGGAGAGGTTTTGGAACAAAGGAACTTTTTAAATCGTGGTGTTTCTTGAATGCAATGGCTGGAGGTTAAACTTCTCGTGCCTCTATGGGATGGAGCACCTCCCTTATGAGGACAGGCTGAAGGAGTTGGGGTTGTTCAGCCTGGAGAGGACAAGGCTCAGGGGGGACCTCATAGTGGCTTATCAATACCTGAAGGGGGCCATGGGCAGGGACACCTCCCACTTGAAAAGGTTGCTCAGTGCCTCATCCAGCCTGGCCTTAAAAGTTTATACAGCCCCTCTCCACCCCAGAAATCCCAGCTGAAGCTCTTGCATCCCCACCTTACCCTTCACCTGTGTGTGGGGCAACATTTACCAGCCAGCATAAATGTCTTAGATGTCCTGTCTTTTTGTTGTGGTTGTTGTTATTATCTTTTTTTTCACATCTTTATACATGTGCATCTCCACCACTAGTGTTCAAGGGCAGGGAAAGAGTGGAACAGTGGTGTTGGAGCCCCAGCCCTGCTCAGACCTTCCCAGGAATGATATCAAGGTAAGGAAATGTGACCCTTTGCCTTTCTGTGGAACCTTTCTGCTCCAACATGAGGCTTTACAGCTCTGGGGAAGCAAAAGATTTCTTCATGCTGAGCAAAAGGAGAGACTGTAAAGACACAGCCTGTGGGCAGTTGAAATTTTCCACTTTTCTGAGCATTAATTTTATGATTACTCTGTCTAAATAACATCCAGGCTCTGGCTCTGTATTACCTATCTTAAGCATGATTTACTGCTGTAATAAATTAGCCCTGAAGCCAAAGAATCAGAAATAATTGGCCTTACATCCCAGTCCCCATTTTATCCTGCTCCTTTTCCCTTTCCACATGTCCCCTTTTCTCCCTCTTATTCATTCTCTGACATTTCCTCCCCCCTTTATTCCTTCTCAGGGGGCACTTTCTGATTCTTTCCCATTCCTCGCTCTCTTCTTGGCATTAACACACCTGATTTCTTGTCCTTTTGTTTTCTCCTACAGCCCTTTTGAGCTTCAGTGGCTTCAGCCAGGAGAGGCAGGGGTTTTACTCTCCTCCAGAGATGGGCTCTGGCCACTGTGGTGTCCCCCAGGCTGGGGGGAGGATAGGAGAGAGAATCCCATTGCTGCTGTGACTCAGGAGAGGGAGGTGATGGAGGGCCTGAGGGTGGCACCACAGCAGAAGTCAGCATTACAACTGGATTTTAAATGGACTTTTAAATGAGCTACATCTTATTGCTCTAAAACAGCAGCAGATGACCTCCAGGCATGAAACAGAGTGGGGCTGGGGGAGTAGTTTTGATGGTCTGTGAATTTCCTCTGCCTTTTTTGTGTGATTATGCTTCTTGTATTTACCTCGAAGGCTTTTGCCACAGTGCCCTGGGTCACATCATCTTCCAGTGTCACCATCTCCTGCCACATCCACACGTGTGTTCCCAGTGTCACTGATCAAGGAGTGGGGCACCCAGCACTGGGGGAGGAGAAGGTAAAAGGGTGATGGGGGTAGGAGGTGCCTTAATTAGGGCAGATCTGGCAAAAAGGCTCAAATCCTTGGTGGGTGTTGCTGGTGGGGTTTTACCCAACATGTTTGTCCCCATGATGTGCTCTGAAAGCAGAACAAAACATGGGGATGGGAGTGGCTGACACAGGCTTTAGTTATCTCTAGCAGAGAGAAAGAATGGGTCAGAGACTCAAATATAAACACCTACCTCTGTGTGTGTGTCTACATACATCCCAGTATCCATCCTACACACACCAGGAGGGATAGAGAGTGTGAGCATCTTCCTAGGAGAAGGTATGTGCTATCAGAGCTGCATCACTTGGGCTGTTTGACCATAGTGGGCTCCTTTTGTGTTCCCCACTGACACTGTCAGCCTGTGTCACACTGAACACAGCAGCTCAGAGCCAGTTTATTCAACAGCAGCCCAGAAATGGGAACAACTTGCCTTCTCTTGCTGTTAAGCTGCTCTGAGCAATCCCAGCTAGAGCAGCTTGAAAGAGCGGAGGGCTTTTTTTTAATTTATTTTTTTTATATCCTTTAAATAAATAGGCTTTTTCTTTTCCCTTTCTTATGGTGGTGGGGTTTTTTGTTGTTTTTTTTTTTTCTTCAAGCTGCTAATGTTCATTTTGTGTGCGGGCAGGCGGTGCTGTCCCTGTTTGAGAATGCACACAGCAGCATGCAAAGATAAAGATTGCATCTCATGCATAATGCATGGCCCAGCAACCCACTTGGCAAATTACCCCAGTAGGTTCCTCCAATGGGACCTGGGAGGGGGGAAGAAGGGGAAAAAATATTGTAACAAGTATCTTTCTAAAGAAATTACAAGATAAACACAACAGGAAAGAGGTGCACAGGGCTTCTTTTGAGAGCGAGTGGGGAAGGATGGGGCAAAGGCAGCAGCAGGTCCAGTTGCTCCTGGAGGGATGGGAGGATGTCTGAGAGCTTGATTTCAGGGTGCTGAGGACTTGCTAAAGGAGTGAATTCATGGCTGGATGGGTAGGGACAGGGGTTACTTGACATTTTATTTATTGGTTTCAATTTCCTGGTTTGCAAAGATGTGTTGGAACTCTGCACCAATGCCTGATGTTGTGCTGCTTCTCTGAGGATGGGGGGGAGCAGCACAACATGAAGATTTTGTGTGGCAGAGTGGTGGGGAGGGAGCCAAGAAAGTGGGAATTGGGCACTGAAGTGATCAAATCTTTCTTTTTTCCCTCATTGTCAGCAGTTCTGGAGCATCTATGGCTTCTCCCCATGCTGCCAGCTGCTGCTGTGGAGCGGGGAGATGCAAAGGGATGCAGCCTCCCCTCCCTGAAAGGGGCAGTGGCCACAAACAGATGCCCCAGCCTTTTCCTCTGCAAGAAGGCACGGAGAGAGAGACCAAGTTCACCTCGAGGGTGGCACCAAACCTTCTGATAACAGCACCTTGACACCAACAACCTTCTGGATCAGCGTGAAGCCAGGCAGGCACTTCTTAAGATTGTTTAGGATTGTATTTTGGGGGTTTTTTGTCACTTTTGTCATCAAATCCACCTATTCTTAATGTCATTCACAGCTATGAGCCCAGAAAGGTCCACCTGTATGAATTTCAGTTTGCTGCGAGCAAGAGACGAGCGAGACCGACCTCAGGAATGAGAGGAACTGGCTCTGCTTGGTCCAGCAGCCATCCCAGCGCTCCCACCACAACTTGCTTTTGCCATCTAGTGGCTGCTGGAAACTCTCGGAAATGGACCTCAGAGTCAAGGTGGAGATGGAGGTCAGGGAGGTAAAGGGGAAGAGGGTGATAGAAGGGAGGTATTGCTGCTTTTATCTGAGTTGTTACAGACACAAAGAGGTGGGGGCTGGTCTCTTCTCCAAAGAAACAGGTGATAGGACAAGAAGAAGGATAGCATCAAGGGAGGGGTAGGATGGCTATTAGGAAAAATTACTTCCCCAAAAAGATTGTCAAGGATTGGACCAGGCTGCACAGGGAAGCCAAAGTCACCATCCCTGGAGGTATTTACAAGACAGGTAGACATGATGCTGAGGGACATGGATTAGGGCTGAGTTTGGCAGCATGAGGTTGGACTTGATGATCTGCCATGTCACTTCCACCCCACATAATTCTGTGATTCCATGGAAATAAGCCCAGTGTGCCCAGCTTTGCCATAGCCTTGGGCCAAATGTCCCCAGCAGCAGCAGCAGACCCCATGCCCATAAGTGCTGTTGCTGTGTATCTGAGGGCTTTAATTTGAGGAGCAGATATAGACTTGATGGTAGAGGTGAAGTTGGCTCAGTTGGTGGCAAAAAACACTCTTTGTGGCCACGGGTGATCAGGGGACAAGTTTTTGCTGCTTGTAAACCTGGATTTTTATGCCAATAGAATTCTGTTGAGTGTTGCCACTGTCTTTTCATGTTTTTCTTTCCATATTGTCATTTCTGTTGCATTTCAAAGTGATGACAGGATTCATTTTCCAACCAGGTCAGGAGTGTTTAAAATAAGCCCAAAATGTCCCCTTTCCTTGAAATTTTGGAACATGGCTTTAGCCCCAGGATCCCCCCCAAATGGGGCACCCATCTCTCTGCCTCAGCAGTCAGGGTGTCCCCTTCTAAGGTCCTCAAGTCCCCCTTGCAAAAAAAGTCCCTGGCAGCTTCTGTTGAGATTTTAAAAAAAATAATAATAAAAAAAACCCCATCCAGATCTGCTGTGCTTTTGTTTTTAAACACTGGAATGTGTTAGCATTGATTTATTTTTAATACAGCTGACCACCTGTGATTGTTGGGGTTTTTTTTAAACATTGTTTCTATTTGTTCTCTTTGGCAGAAGTAATTACACCTTGTACCCCAGCTGCTGCTGCCCTGCAGAGAGGGTGTGGGACTGGTGATACTGGTGTGGAGCCAGAAAAGGTCCCTCTGCCCTCAAAAAGCACTAAATGTTTCTTTTATTCAGTGCTGGGATGCAGCTACACATTTTCTCTGAGATCAGACAAAATCTATCATCAATCATCAATGCTAACACATTCCAGATTCCAGTGTTTAAAAACAAAAGCACAGCAGAGCTGGATGGGTGATTTTTATTTTTTTTTTTTTTAATTTCAACAGAAGCTGCTATGGCTTTTTTTTTTTGCAAGGGGGATTTGAGGACTTTAGAAATTCTCACCCCAACAGCTGAGGTAGAGAGATGGGTGCTCCATTTGGGGGTTATCCTGGAGCCAGGACAAGACAAGGAAAAAGCTGTCTGTGGTGCCTCTATAAATTTTTTCCTTATTTTCTCACTCTCACAGGCCTTCAGCATCCTCTTGGAGTCAACCCCCAGCCTGAGAGAGAAGCAGAGAAGGTCAAGGTGATAGGTGCACCCAATGGATCCAAGTTACTTGGCTGCTCCTTCTTGGACCCCCTTGGTAATATCTCAAATCACCTCACACATATCTAAGTGGGGGCAGGAACTCACTAAGCAAATGAGCTCCTTCTTTAATTCCATTTGCTTACGCTGCTTATTTTCCTCCTGCATAATTATTTTTAAAGGAAAATTTAATTTTGTTTAATGGGAACGAAGTTTAACACTCCATAAGCTTTGTCTTGTGTAGCCCTCCATCTGCTGAGCTTTATTCTTTTTTTTTTTCTTTTTTATAATTATTTTTAAACTGGCCCAGTAAATTGTGCATGTTTAAGAGATACTTCTCATGAAGATGAAATACTTTGATGTTGTAGGATCATCTGTTTTTAAAGAGATAATAATATATTGGATTATTTTTTTCCACTCCCAGTTAACTAAACCCCTGCAGTGCCCATGTGCACGCTCTGCTCCTAGTTGGAACCATTCACTGGAGCTGATGGGAAAGAAAAAGGAATGAGAAGAGCTCCACAAGGGCACAGTGGGGGCATCATTAAGGAATAAATGGCAAATAATCTCAGGAAGAGGTAAAATTTGATTTATTTATTATTCTTTATCAAGTACAGATGGTATCAGGGGAGGGGAAAAAGGCTGCAAGAAGACCAAGAGCCATGGGTGTACTATATATAGATGTACAGCTGTTTCCTTCAGGTGTTATAACTCAAAAGCGTAGGATGATTAATTTTGAAAGTTGAAATGTATAGCAGATTCTGATTACATCTGAGTGTCTATAATTTAGCTACTTAGTAAAATTAACTTGACGTTTTTAGTGAGCTGTGAGGACAATAACGTGTGAAGAGACTGAAGAACAAGTCTGACTGCATGCTCTTCCTCTGCCCCTCCTCCTTTTCGAGTTTGTGAAGTTAAAAATAAAACTTTTCCAGTTTTTCTGGCATCTTTCCTCTAAGCCACACAAATGTGTTTGCCTCCCCCTACCGGCTGCTAAGGGCAGTGGTGTTTCTTCACTGAGCTTTGGACTAGAAATGCAAGAACCCACCAGCCATGATGATTGGAGGTAAAGGCTGGAAGTTGGGATCACCAAGGTTTCTCAGAGCAGGACACTCTCCAGGAAGGCTGTGAGACCTCCCATTTTCATACTTCAGAGAATTCCCAGTGCTGCAAACTGGGAAAACCTGGTCATACCAGAGACCATGGAAATGAATACCTTGAAAGTGAGTGGCTTTATGTTTTTGTTCTTCAATAAGACTTCACAGGCACAATGGTTGCATGATATGGTGAAATGAGTCCACCACCTCACTGACCCCTAAAGAGACCACATAATCTGTGACCTGTTCTTTAAATACCATCAGGGATGGCAATTCCATCACTTCTTNGGGTAGGACTTTTCAATAATATATGTGATGGGAAGATGTAATATGGAAGGGGGGTTGATTCAGGCTGGCTATAAGAAAGAAATTCTTTACAGTGAGGGTGGTGGAACACTGGAAGAGGTTGCCCAGAGAGGTTGTGGATACCCCCTCCCTCGAGGTGTTTAAGGCCAGGCTGGGCAAGGCACTGAGCAGCCTGATCAGGTGGGAGGTGTCCCGGCCTAGGGCAGGGGTATTGGAACTCAATCTTTAAGCTCCCTTCCAACCCAAACTATACTATAATTCTATGACACTAATGTTTTGCCCACAGAGGGACAACTTTTGATTGTGGCTACTTGTTTCCAACAGCCCCAACTCAGTTCTAAGAAGTCTTTCTGCTGCACCTACAGGACACTGCTGCCAAAGCCAGGCTTCATTGCACTTGAACTCTGGAAGCAGATGGTGTCAAGTGGCTCCTTTGTTCAGTAAGGGCTCAAAATCCAGTTTAAAACAAAATAACACAAACACATCTGTGATTATTTTTCATTTAATTGTCTGATTCAAAGTAATAGTTTCAGACCTACCATCAATCTACATTCCTAAGAGGGCAGTAAGAAAGCTCAACATCAGGCAGCTTCCAGAAGACTCTTCCCAGACGTGTTTAAAATGCTTTAAAATATTGAACATTTCTCACATTGCTACAAAACAATGACAACTGGCAGAATTATTATTTCTTTTTTAACCTACATTCTTTTAGCACTAGAGAAACAGTCTGGAAGGTGGGTTGCATTTTTGATTCTTTCAGGCCCTGTTTGACTATACAAACAAATGCTTTTGAAACATGACAAGTACAAATATAAAATTTTAAATGAGCTAAGTTTAAAAAAAAAAAAAATCAGGATTTTTCTTCAATACCTCCAGTACCTTGCTTCAGTAATAAATATTAAAAACAATCTTTTACATTACAGAAAAATGTTAAATAAGTTATCTTCCAAAAGATTTCTTTTTTTTTTGTCTGTCTTGTTTTTGTTTTTTTTTTTTGGTCAAAGGCTGATTCCATTAAAATAGCTGAACAAACATTTTTACATCAATAAATAGTAAGGCATAAAGAAGCAAACAACAGTCACAGGACCAGTCTCTACTTTCCTTCAGATAATCCTCTTGTTGCTGTTACAGGAAGGGGATTTTTGATTCTCAGCTGCTGGGACCTAGTTAGAAAAGCAGTAATTAATACTAATTTACAGGATTTTAGGTGGAAACAATTTGTCCCTAGTCCCATAATGGTGCAAAAGGATGTGCAAATATGAGGTTCTGTATTCCTCAAATTCAATTGATAGGATTTCTGTAAGCAGAAAGACTTCTTAACATTATCACCTTCCATCTCAAGTGAGGCTGAACCAAGAGCAGGGCAGCTCCTCTGAGCTTTAGTTTCCCTTGTTCCCCAAGGTCACAAGAGATCCATGGAAAAGAGGAGAGGAATCTTGTAGGAGGGGCTGGGAAATTCAGAGAGCAGTGAGAAGGATGGATGG
>VZTY01013225.1:87149-171906 GCA_013400935.1 Turnix velox
AAAAAAAAAAAAGCACCACTAGTTATTAAAACATAGACAAGCTTTAAATAAGGGTGTCTTTTGTGAACTTACTCAGCAGACAGGTTATTGGACTGTGATCTGCTGAAAATAAACTATTAGAAGAAGATGACAGACATGAATATTAATCTAGGCAAAGCTTCAGAAAAGAGGTTTAGCTGTTTATGTGGTCAGTCATAAAACTCTAATTTAAACATCAAACATCGTAGATTATTTATCATACTAAACTGCTGTCACCCTGACTTGATTAGGTAGAAAACCCAAAGCAAAACAGACTAATTCTGCCAAATGCTCCTGACACAGCAATGTGTATTTCTAATCAGTACAAACGCAGGAATTTAATGCAAGCAAAAGTTTTACTTACTTCCAGGTTTCCTCTTGCCTTCTTCAAGACATCGTGAGTTAAAACCACTGGAAAGAAAGAGGGGAGGTTAAAAGATATGGCAGCACATCATAATCTGCTTTTCATATCAAAAACATCAGGGAGGTGTTTTTAAAGTTTTTCTTCCTGGTTCCCTTCACCTAAGTCAGGAAAGGAAACATTTCTCTTAAAATTAAGGGAAGATGGTGCATGAGCTGGCTACAACTGAGCTACTGAGTTGCCCGTGTGGGCTGTTGGGGGGCAATCAGAGGTGGGGGACAAAAATGGTGCAGTGAGAGATTATGGGGGACACAGGCCTGGGAAGGGGACAGATGGCAAAAGGTGCCACCACATCCTCCAGCAGTTCAAGGACACAGTAGCCTACAGATGCTTCAGGGAAATCATGTCAGCAGCTTCCCTGAAGATTTACAAGGTTTCTCTACTTTGGTCTGTCTCTGTGAGGACAGCACAGGACCTGTGAATGGAGGAGGGGACACTTTTAAACAAAACCACTATTTAGAAATGTCAGGTTAAATATTTGATTCTCTATTCTGTGTCAGCTCCGTAACTGCTGAAAAACACCATTCACCAGTACCACTTTAATATTCCAGTCTCAAAAAATAAACAATTTAGCCATAATAAAGATTTTTCATTACAATAATAAGAACCCACCAAGTCCAAGGTTAGAGCTGTCATGAGATAATTATACCCCTGGCAGGAGACAGCAATTTGGCACTGCACTGTTACATGTTTGGAGCTTCAGTTGAGGTTTATAAGCAATGAGTTCTCTTGACAGAGAAAGCCCACAGCAGACTTGAAGCCACAAGAATTTTCCAGTCTCTGCTTCTGGATATATTTAGGAATGCTCAGCTAAATAACTGAGGGAACTTGAAAAGCCTCAGTGGAGTGGCCAGTGAACAGGCTCTTTGGAAAAGGAAGGCAGACAAGGTCACCTACTGCCATGTCTTTGCTTTCTTACTAGCAAAAAAAAAAGGGAAGAAATAACAAAGACAAGTGTAAGCATCCTAAAAAATATATATTCCAACAGCTTTTTATGATTCATCAGTTTTGTTGTATGTTTGATCAGGAATTTGTGCACAGATGCAATTCAGAAACATTCCTGAAATTGCTCTTTAAGGTAAAGGTAATTCAACATCATCCATAATTCCCATAATTAATGAATCTTGCAGAAAATGCTATCTAGGTCTTTCTGAGTAGCAGAGTAAATAGTAAATTCATTTCATCTGGCAAAGTAGTTTTTTCTAAATCAAAATTATTAAATTCAATACATGAAGAGAATTCAGAAGCAACAACACTAATAGCAAAGCTGCTGTTGGCCACACAGGACTTTGCTTTAAGATTTCACAAAATGCAGATTTTATTTAATTAGGATGTGGTTTAGACAAGGTTGGATGCCCTGAGAAAAAAGTAAAAGAAGGACAAGATATGCTGGTTTATTTTTTTGAAAGTATGAGTGGGTGGAATGGCTGTGGGGAAAATATTTGGGCCATAAAGGAGAAATCTCTGTTAATTTATAATCTGACCAGCCCAACTGAAATCACCCTGTATGTCTGAGATGTCAGCAGAAGTAGGAACTGACCAAACACAACCACTAAATCTACCACAGGGATATAATTTGGACAGAATAGCTTTGATTTCTATATGACAACCTCTAACTGAGCTGTTTTACTTTAAAACCTGAAAAAAAATAATTCTGGATTAACAAGTAACTTGTACATCATTTCATACAAACCATAAATGTTTAAAATTAAAAATAACCCAGTCTGCAGGAAGAAGATATGTGTACCTTAAATGTAAAAACTACAGGCTAGGGAGCAAAATACCATTTATTCCTCTACATTGCATTTAAATGACTTGAGTTACTTATAGTGTTATGGCCATTTTTGTAGCTTTTGTATGATGTGTAACATTTACAGTCTGGTTGGATTACTGATAACAGAGGTGCCATTCCAGCACAGACCAATGAGTCGTTTAGCCCTACCTCTTAACAGAATGTAAGGATAGAATTATTTCTTTTTTTTCAGAAGAAAATTAAATCCTCCTCCTGCATATACATATTGCCATAGCATGAAGGCAGGAAAGAGTTTAACTCCATTCTCATTTCTTCTGATGGGTGTTTAAACTGTAAAGCAGAAGAGATGGATCTCTTCACACAGACACCTGGTTTAACACAGACACAATATAGCCCACGTCCTACTTGTTTTCATCTTTCCACATAATTGTCTAGAAACGGCTGCTAAGAGTAAAATATCATTGCACAGCATGTCCTCATTTTTATTTTAAAAATGACTCATACCAAGCTTTAGTTTCCCTTGTTCTGAGCCTTCTGTTCTCTTGCACTTCTCAGTCTGGTGTAAAGCATTGACAAATCTCTTTTGCTGCTGCTTTGGCTTTTCCTAGTATGCAGCTATCTCATGTGACACACACAACAGCCAGGCACCTCACCAAATCTAAAAGCTTATTTCTAAGTGTATCAAAACTGAGGCAAAAATCACAATTTTGAGAAGGACAATGTCAAAACCAGTAGCTGGACAGCAAAGTAAGTTTATCTCTGTGAGGTACTGCCACAGGATAGAAAACTTGGGGAATGAGAATATGTGAAATGGTGTAACTCAAGTAATTGGTGGTGGTTATCAGTGGCAGCTGCATGCACTGACACATTATCAGTGGGTTGTATGTAATCACAAATTGCTTATTATAATAATTCTATGCAGCCTTTTGTAATTAATTGGGCACCTTCTTTCTGTCTGAGACTTCACTGGTTCTGCAGAGTCTGAATCTTATGATTCAGGGCAGGCTGGATGAAGCACTGAACAACCTGGTCTAGTGAGAGGTCTCCCTGCCCATGGCAAGGGGGGTTGGAACTAGATGATCTTTAAGGTCCCTTCCAACCCAAATTATTCTATGATTCTGTAATTGTTTGTCACTGAGTGTCTACAAGAATGAGTGCATATATTCGTTTTGTTATTTCTCCTATTTTAGAGGTAGCCATTGACTGCAAAAATAGTAAAAAAAGAGCCAGTAATAAAGCAGAAACTTACACTGGTTGATGATGACTTTCTCCATGTTCTCCTTCAGCTGGTTTGTGGAGTGCAACCTTTTGACTGTGCTGTGCAACTTCTTCTCCTGCTCAGACAGTTTCTTACGTAATCTAAATATTTCTGCTTTCATCCCTTCATCCTAAATTTGAGAGAAGAAAATTTAATATTAAAGTATTGCATAAAAGTACTTTGCACATTGTGAATTGCTAAATGCTGTTGTACAAGAGCCCTCGAGCTTCCTTGCAGTATGAACAAGCTGAAAGAGTGGAACCTCAATGAGTCCTTGCCTGTCCTTCTGCATTCTCATCTCCAAAGGCAGATGATGATGACATCTGCCAAGAGACAGCTACAATTCTTAGCTGGCTTTTCTTAATTCTTTTGTTAGTCTGAGAAAAACCTTAATATTTATTTTTATTTTTAAACTTCCATTTTCCTCCTTGCCTCAACTAGAAAAATCGAAGACCTGTTCTGCAGGGTCAGTGAGTGTCCTGTCTGCCACATCCAGAACTTCCAGCTTCTTTCTCCTGTGTTCTGTTCATAGCTGAGCCCTTTTATCAAAGAGCTAAAAGCCATCACAAGTGACCAGGACAGTTTTATTGCAAAAATATTGACACTATCATTATTTAAGGTTCAGTTTTCACCACTGATTCCTATCAAGTTATGGTTAATGTCTTGCACAACAATCCCATGAGTGGCCCTGACTCTGCCAGTGTCACTCATCTGGACATGCAAACTTAAGCTCATTCATATTTTTGTCTTATTCTGCTAGTTGTTAAATAATAATGGCTTCTGGATCTTGCCCTTAGCAT
This sequence comes from Turnix velox, assembly GCA_013400935.1. NCBI lineage: Eukaryota > Metazoa > Chordata > Aves > Charadriiformes > Turnicidae > Turnix > Turnix velox. The sequence goes on from VZTY01013225.1 coordinate 91,400, forward strand.
TTAGTTCTTCAGAAGAGATGATTACTCACATCTCCTGCGGGGCTGAAGAGGAGGCAGTGAATGCTCAGTATCTTTTAGAATCAAGCTTCAAGAGACATTCTTTCATACACTGCATTTAAGACATCAAAAGCAATCTAAAATCCTTAAGATCTCAGGATGTCGGATAAGAACCTCTAGAAAAGATTCTATTAGGCTCTAATTAGGTGGAGCCCTGGGAACTCACATCCCCCCCACATCGAGGGGGAATTTCAGAAGTTACTGTTGCAGATGAAGAAGGTTTAGATCAAGTGTGACAGTAAAGCATTAGATGCATCTCCCACATACTAAAAACTCTGTGTGTTTCTTTGAGATGATACATTCTGATACTGCAATCCAGGCCAACAACACAGAGCTGTCTATATAGACTATACACACCAGGATAAAAATGGAAATATCCCAAATATGGAGCTGAAACATCAGTGAATATATTCAGTTGAATATATTCAATATGAAGCACAGCTCATTTCTACTGCTTTTGTGATTCTATTCAATTAAGGATGCTAGAAAATAACATCAAAAGTGTCATTAAAATTAAATATGAAACTTTACTTTCCTACAGTTTGGGCTTTTTTTTCAGCACATGCTGCTTCCCATAAGAAACACATGGAAAAACCTCAGGGAAAGCACTTCAGATTTGTTTTAAAGCCAGAGTTTGAAACAGTTTCATTACCAAGTTGTGGTATTATGACAGTGTAGATAATTCATTCCTCATTCTGTTTACTTCCACTCATTTGCATAGCACAATCCCTTTTAGTGAAAACATTATAAAAATTGTCTTGGGGTTTTGTCACACTTTTAAAAAAAGCATCCAATTTTACAGCTTAGGCATCAAAAATGTAAAAGGAAAATGAAGCTAAGATTACATCAAAGTTGAAGTTTCTGTTGTTACCTGTATATACATAAGCAAATTCAGTTAGGCTCTATAATAGGAAATCCAAACCTTTTTCTGTTGAAATAGAGCATTTTCCACCTGTTTAGGTTTCCTAAATATCATGTAACAGGGTTACAGATTACATCTTTATATAAACAAACACCTTGGTATACAATATGATTAGGAGAGAAAGCCAGCAAAGATTCAGCCTCAGCTTTCAGTGCTCAGAGGTTACTAAATCTATGTGGTATGAGACCGGCCATCCCACATTTATGATTTTCAAAAGACTTTCAAAAATGCCATGTTCCTATCTGGTCTATCTTAAAAAAGAAAAAAACCCAAACCAAAATGAAACATAATAGTACCTGAGTGCCAAGAGTAGTACCATGTACAGCTTTCAGTGGAAGGGAAACTCTCCAGAGAAGTTTCAGTAAACGTGAAGCCTCCTCTAAAATCTGCTGTACTCTGTGAATACTGGCAGAAAAGCCATGCAGTGATGTCTGGTCTGGTACCTACAGGGAAGGATTAGAGACATACAATATTTTATGCTAAAAACACCACAAAAGTGTAATCTTAATTAATCCTTGAATCCAGTCAGTATGACTTCATATTTGAGATGATGCTCACAGTTACTGCGTGTCACAAAAGCTGATCTGGTAGTTTACAAAGAGTGCTGAATTATGCATTATCTGAGAATTTCAGGGAGGAAGGGGATTTATCCTAATCAATAACTGTGATTAATAATAGATTATATTTACTAGATTTGCTACACCACATGGTAACAGTTGGCAACTCTCTTCCTTCTCCATTTGCATTTCGTGTCACGTTATTTGAAAGTCAAATGATTACAGACATCAATTTAAGCAATATAGATGTTTCTTCCTTTGCAAACCCTTTAAGCCGTTCCATTTAATGCTAAAATAACTATCAGGACACACATAAAATGTTTTCCTCTGCTGACAGATGAGAAAAGCAAATTGAAGAAATTGCATAAATGTGAAATAAAGGAGGGAAAGAATGCAAAGGGAGCAAATGAATTACCAAAGCAAGGGTGATACAAAGAGGGAAGGAGAATGAAAGAGAAGCATTCACAGTTCCTGCCCCATGCAGCATATAATTGGAATCCTTATTTAGCATTGTTACCTAACCAGAATCCTCCTGTCACATAAAATATCCTATTTGCTAAGTAGTTTGAAAACTTCAGTGATGCAAAGCTTGATAGGAAACTGCAAATTGTGAAACTTACTGCTTTTATCTTTACACCAACAAAACAAGTTAAAAACTTTGAGAGATTACTTTTTGCAGTCATTATCAGTATCTTAACTAGGTCATTTGAAAATATATGATACTTCAGAGAGTCTTAAGTGTCATTCAGACAGATTTTACTGTGTGAGCACACATGTGATACCACAAGAAGAATTTCAGAATTGTTGAAGACTGCATTTTCAACAGTTTTATTAATTATAACTACAAAAAGTCACAAGGATTTATCCGTGCAGTAAAGCCCTTATGGTTTCTGAAGAGCAGTGAGAATGGTGTTTTCACAGCATTTATATTATCATAAAAGCATAGAGGTGAAAAGGACCTCCATTAGTCACTTAGCTTACTTTTCCACTCAAGGCAGGAGGGCATTTCATGGGATTTTTCAAGCATTCCTGTAATCTAGTCCTGAAAGTGCCTCCAGTAACTGCATCTCTCAGCAGCCTCCACTGCAGTCTCTCACTATTTTTACCACTGGCACACAGTTTAAAATGCCAGATCCCAGCCTTTCCTATTTCTCATATTCAATCTACCCTAACTGTGCCATCATTAACTTTATCCAGAAATTAGTAATGTTAAATAAGAAAAAAACAGCATACATAAACACCAGTTGTTCTCTCAGTTCTAGAAGAAAAGGACTGATATTATCCCATATAAGGAGACATTTTGTTGGTTTAAGAATTATTTTTAAGGGTAGAGCAAGTACACCATTAGTGTCACTGTCACACATGATGTGAAAGGATGATAAACTATGGCTGAGAAGCAATATTTGGCCATTAATGAGATATTCAAGTTTCTAGACTAGCTGCTGTTTTGTCAGTGTGTTCCACTGACACCAGTAAGTGGAAAAAAATTAAAAAGCTTCCCTAATATGAAACAACCTTCATTAGCATACATCAATCATTAATGCACTGAAGGACTGAATACAAGTAGGTAGAGACTTAATCAGTTGTATATCAGGTTTCTTTTAACTATTTCATATTTCCTGGGTTTATCCCTGATAGAATCATTACCAGAAAACCTCCTTAAATATTTTTATCCTGAAGTTACTGACACATACTCCTAGTTTAACTCATTTCAAGTTGCAAGTAAAAGTGAAATCATAGAATGGTTTGGGTTGAAAGGGACCTTAAAGATCATCTAGCTCCAGCTCCTCAGCCATGGGCAGGGACACCTCCCACTAGACCAGATTGCTCAGTGCCTCATCCAGCCTGGCTTTAAACAGCTCCAGAGAGGGGGCATCCACAACCTGTCTGGGCAACCTGTTCCAGTGTCTCACCTTACTAAATGTCTAAAGGATCAGAATTAACTAATTTATCCATAGCCTCATTAACACAGAATTAAAAGTAGGTAAGGGTATCTAGTAAAATCTTGGGACTGTCAAGGCTGAGGTGTTCTCCAGTTAATGGCACCTGCACCAGCATTCATCTTGTTCTTCACTTTTGTAACTTATCCATTTTGCACCTCTAGGTAAAACTATATTCCAATGGCTTCCACCACTTACCTTTATTCCAGGCTCCTGCAGTTTCGTACCAGTGACCTCCCTTAAAGAAACCTCCACTTCTGCTAAAACCTCTTGCCCTTCTGAGATCTGTTTTCTCAGAGCATTGTAATCCTCTATCAAGCCAAGAACGTGGCGCCCGTTCTTGTCTGCCCACATGCGATGCCCAGGCACGAGACGAGGGGTACAGGCTGTACTGGAAGATGAAGTGCTGCTGCAGTGTGAAGCACTGTCTCCATCATCTTTAGAGGCTGAATGTGTACCTGGAGTGGAAAGAGAATTTAATTTTTTTTCTCCTTACATATAGAATGAATTGACACCACGTATCTCTTAAATCAAGGGCTACAGGAAATCTGGGAAGGGGCTGTATATCAGAGCATGTAGCAACAGGACAAGGGGCAATGGTTTTAAACTGGAGCAGGGCAGGGCTAGATTAGATATTAGAAAGAAGGGTGGTGAGGCACTGGAACAGGTTGCCCAGAGAAGTGGTGGAGGATCCATCCCTGGAGACATTCAAGACCAGGCTTGCTGAGGTTCTGAGCAACCTGAGTGCAGGATGTCCCTGCTCACTGCAGGGGGGTTGGACAAGATGACCTTTGAAGGTCCCTTCTAACTCTGATTCTATGATTCTATAAATAGCAAGTCTGGGACACTGATAACACACACATTTGAGATGCTTTTGGATGTACCTGTTTTTGCTAGCAAAGTGCAGTGTCCGTGTTTCTGCAGCTCACAAACGTTTCTGCTGACAGCATGGCATTTGCAAAGATTTTCTATACATAAAAAGCAGGACAAGGAAAAGTAGATCAGTAGAAGTTAACAAGCATTAAAAAGGAAGGTGGTAGAAAACCCTGTTGTGTCTCTCAGTCCCTCACACAAAAATGCTCTGCTGGAGCTGCTTACTCAGTGTGGTGCCCAAGATGGAGGTACACACAGGCAGGTGAAGTGTATGGACCCAAAAAGCCTCATTATTATAGGGGACCATAATATGATACATCCCTGGACAGGCAATAGGAGTGGCTTTATGCTGCAAGTATAGAAACCTGTCACAACACAGAATACTTTAGAATCAAGGAAAATATATTTTTGTGCCTTCTCTAGGCCATGTACACCTATATTGGAGTAATATAACCCTGAGTATAAACACTACATTTGCCATGATTTGCTAAAACAGCATCACTTCACAGTGATTGAAATAAAGGTAAACTATTCCTCAAGGGCAAAAAGGGGACAGCTGATTTATACAAAGACTATTTACTGCACTTATTGATCATACTTGAGCAATGAACACTCACCCTTAGGAAATGCTACACAGTTCTGCATTAAAAAAAGAACTCCCAGGTAAGCAAAATTTATGGCAACTTAATGTAGGCATCCTTCCTTCCCAGGGAATGGCTGCAAATGCTGCTCTTGAATGAAAAGCAAGGGACAGTTAGAGGTTCTAGGACATTGCAGTTGCATTTTACCTCCTCATGCACTAACAGCTTTGAGAGGAAAGGGATATAAGAGGCTGCAGGCGGCTCCAGTTGCTGCTGTTTAAGTGTTTTAAGAGCATCTTTAAAGAACAAGGCACAGGTTTCTAATGTATACCAAAAGCATGTATGGCACAATACCATTCATTTCTGCATAATGCTGAGATTCTTGTTTGAGAAGATAGTTGATATTCACAGCTGACACGGATCTAGCTTCCTCTCTCTTTGCTTTTGAAAGCTGTTCCTCTAATTTTTCATGCAAAGACTTGTTTGTCTCCATGCTTCTTTCAAGCTGCACTCGCAAACTCTGCATCTCAGTCAACAGTTCATGTAAGTCAAGTGGATTATTCTGATCTTTGCAGAATTCTTCTGATGCATCACATCTGGGATCTGCGAGGGTTTCAAAAGAAAGACTTAACATCTTCAACAATTAAAATAATATTAGCCACTATCAGAACGCTGAGCAAGTAAATTATAGCCAGCTTTATCCTCAATATTAAGAATTAACTACAAACGGCATTAAGATAATGGTTTGACGAAAAAGCATGTCTTAATTGCTTCTACCCTCAAAAGACTTTAAAAGCTGAAAACTATTTTTCACTGTGTCCATAAAAGCTAATAAGTCTCATACCAAAAGCAGAAAAAAAAATACAATAAAAAGAGAATGAAGAGGATTTACAAAATCTGAAGTGCATTAACACACAGTCTGGGGAATGAAAAAGAAATGGGTAATCTCAGAGTGCGGGGGAGGGAAGGAGTAGAATTGGAAGTTTAATTTTATACACAGAAGAAAAAAGAATATAGTGATCACCTGGCAACCGGAGAAACAAATCTGAACCTGAAAGAAAGCAAGGGCTGTGTTCATCTTTTCATAGAAGGAGGTCAGAACACAAACAATTCCATGTGTTCTTTTATGCTGAAATCAAACTGTTCTCCCCACAGTGTGAGGGGGCTCAGCTGCACAAGGAGGGTGCTGCTGCTCTCTAATCCCATTACCAGTTCTGTAAGGAGACTCACTTCATCCCTGAGCCAACCTTGGCTTAAAGCCTTATGCCATCAGGGCTCTTCTGACTGGCTAGGCATGAAACACAGTGAGGGCAGAGCCAATCACTTAAAGTAGCAGGAAGAAAAAAAACTTAAAAAAAAAAATTCATTTTTACAAGAACTTCCAATGGGAAATCTGCTGGCTCCTCTAACAAGTATCAGCAATGAACCGCATTTCAAGTCTTTACCATATCAACATCTACGCGGTGGTAAAACTTCCTTAAAAGGGTTGGAAGTGTCTCATTGCTACCCCTTTCCTTTAGTGACAGAAAAGCAGACAGGAAATTCTTAAACACCTTCTTCAGAAAGCAGTGCCAGCACAGGAGAGAAGACACAACTCTCATACTCAGATAAGAGCAAAGCAAGAACTCCCTGAGCACTACCTATGAAAGTGCAGCAGCATGTGATTCAGATGACAAGTAAATATCTAAGATCCCTATGCAGCTTATCCAGCCAGGGACACTGAAATCATTGATATTTGGGTTTAGCAAATCTTTCAGAACACATCTCAACCTTGTAGTTACACTCCCACATACAAAGCAGCATTTTACCACCAAGTTATCAGCTCTACACTGCAGAGTAGACACAAGTGGAAAGAGAAACAGAGACTTAGACCTGCTGTCCATTGTCAAAATCATACACAGAGAGAGAAGGGTTGCAGGGGCTACAAGGAGCTATGAATTTAGAAATAATTATGCATTTATACCTGTCCTCTTCCCTCTTGCTTCTTCCAGCTTTTCATAAACCTTGATCTCAGTTCGTAGTGACTGCAGCAACTTTTCCTTCTCAGAGAGCTGGTTTTGCTTGGCGTTAATTTCTGTTTGCAACCTGCAAAGTCCCAATAATGGGCTAAGTTAAAAATTACATTCTTACCTTTTTGTTTCAAAATCCAAATCAATGCCCCTTTCCTCCAGAATCCTTCATTTGCCTTTTCAATATATCTATGCACCTTGTTAATGTTAATAGCCATGGCTAAAGCCATGCTTGTCACAGTGACAATTTTCTCCTCTAAATGAATGTCTAAATGTGGACAGAATCAATACCTGTTTAATTCATTGCGACTGCTGTAAATTTGACAGGTTAGGTATCTGGTTTCATCCTCCTTTTGACCAATTTGCTTTTGCAATTTTTCATTTTCTTTCTTGACAGATTCATAATCCTCATGAAGATGCTCAATGATTGCAGTCTTCTTAGAAAGAGATTCTCTTAACTTTTCATTCTCCTTTTGCTTATCTGAAACAGGAAGAAACAGAAGGTATTTACTAGGCCTCTTAAAGCTTTACTTTTTAAGAAAAACAGCTTTTTCAGAGACTGCTAGAAAATAACAGCTACTCTTGTGAGTTTTAGGCTTTCAATTTTCTAATGATTTTTTCTAGGTGCAACTTCTGCAATGTGCAACAATTAACCCCCCCAGGACTGACAAAGGCTCAATAAAAACCTGTGTGCAGCCCCATGTGCCACCCCTTGGAATTTGGCCAGAAGGACAGATTTCAACAACTAATGTCAGCAGGGGCCCAAAGGCACACAAATATTGCCAATCCTCACAAAATAATGGAGCTGACTTCTCTTTAGGAAGAAAATATCTCAGTAGGAGGCTTCTAGGGATAGGAAGAACAGTTAAGTCAATTTAATATTTTCTTGTTTTCTGAGCTGAAATGAAATGCAGTTGGCACCTATAAAGCACATTTTTACATTTTTACCTCTGGATCCTTTTGCTAGCATTGCATTCAGAACTTGATTTTGCTTCCTCAGGAAATGTATTTCAGAAGTCAGGGAATTATGCTGCTCTGAGCCATGGATAAAAATGTTTGCAGAACCTATAAATATATACATAAAAGATGATTTATGAGTCATCTCTAGGTCATTAAAGATTAAACTTTCCAGACAAGAACAATTTAAAAAATTGCAGAGAAATTTGTTATGAAAGATATTTCTCCCCTATAAATTCTGAAGGTTATGCCTTACAAAGTAAACAAAAGGCAGCTCAGGTTCATGCCAAGTAATCCTAAGCCCTGCAGCACAAGTACCTCATTGCTGGGCAGTCGTTACCAAAATTACAAAATTATCCCTGGCAGTCTTCACCTATCAGCTGAAATTCCAACAAGACAAAATGGAGGAGTATTTTGGGATATTGCTGTTCTTTGAAAATATTGCAAACTCTCTTGGTCTGTTCACACTCTCTTGTGTTTAATGGCACCATGGCAGAGGACTTCTGGATTCTACCAACTAATCCACCATGGTTAATGGAGGAAGAAACACAAATGCTCTGGTAACATCTGTTACCACATCAGTGTAGAGGATAAGGCTGGAGTCACTGTCTTTTGCCTGCGATTTCACACTGAGCACCCATTCATAGGGATGAAGATTTTTCCCTCTTAAATTTGTGTAACTAGGATTTAGATCACTGATCTAACTTTGATCAATTATCACTAGTCAAAGGAAGAAACAGGCACCTGTCACATGGTGAGAGGAACTCACCAGATTTACCCTTCACCTTCCTCCCTGAGGGTGAAGTGCCCTGTCCTCTGAAAAGCACACTTCTCTCCAGGGCCTCCATGATAACCAGCTGGATAACCAGCACAGATTCAGATGTCTAACTTCTAAAATCTTAAGGGTGATTAATTCTTTAGGGTGAGGATCTTACTGCACCAGTCATATCAATATAAGTGTTAAATTGTGTAACTAATTCTAGCTTAAGTTATCCTCAGAATGAACTGTATTTATGCTACTCATCCCACAGAGACACAAAATGTTACATTACAGCCTGAAAAGTGCCACATTCTACTCTCAGGGAGGCTACCTCTGAAAAGCAAGTCAAGTAATTGTCATTGCCCTTTATAACTTGCTTGTACAAGTGAAACATTTCAGGACCCACTGGAATTAACATTACTCTTAAAAGTATTCTTCTTGGTTATCCCAGCATCTCCTACGCTTTAAACCTCAAGATAACTACATGAGTGTCAACCATTTGGTTAATAGAAAAATAACCAGGTGGCAAAAAAATTAGCTGAATGTATGAGTAGGATGCCTTTCAGCTCTGGCGGCTCAATTCAATTTGATGTGCTGCACTTCCTCCAAGTAATCTCATTTTATTGTAATCCCAATTGAAGCTTTTTACCCAGTACCTAACTGGGATGTGGAGTGCCATGATATGCACCTCTTGTCGTTCCTGAAAGACTCAAAGGCTCTAGAAGTCTGGCACTAATGGCATTTTACTATCTATATGTTAAAGAGTTGAGGCAGCGATGTGAACTCAAAAAGGCTTTTTCCTTTCAGATTTCAACAAAGCAATTCAACTTCGAGTGGCAAGGCTTGATGGTCTCATCTTGATTCTAATTTAATTTATTGCCCATCACCCGGGCTTTATCCTATTTGAAAAGTTATGCTATCACAGTTCTACTGAAAGGCTTTAGAATATAACTATTAGTTATCTTACATAATAAGGGATAATGTAGAGCCAGTGGTAATAAGGCCACAATCCTGCAATTTGACCCACTGCCGAGACGACTACTTCTGTGCAGAGCCCTGCTGACTTCAATTACGCTCTCCAGAGATGCAAAGGTCCATCTAACCAGAGTAAAGTGGAGCATCAGGGCCTACAATTGCAACACACTTGAGTTTTCATTATGCTTTGTGCTGAAAAAGAGAGCACTGAGGAAGCGAACCTTGATGGCATCAAAGGAAACACTGACTGAATGACAAGCACTGCTGAAAGAGGAAGGAACCTCATAGTAGCTTATCCATACCTGAAGGGGTCCTACAGAAAGGCAGGGGTAGGACTTTTGAATAGAATATGTGATGGAAGGACTAGGAATAATGGATGTAAATTGGAAGAGGGAAGATTCAGGCTAGATATAAGAAAGAAATTCTTTACGGTGAGGGTAGTGAAACACTGGAACAAGTTGCCCAGAGAAGCTGTGGATGCCCCCTCTTCTGGAGGTGTTTAAGGCCAGGCTGGACAAGGCACTGAGCAGCCTGATCTAGTGAGAGGTGTCCCTGCCTATGGTTGAAACTTGATGGTATTTAAGGTCCTTTCCAACCCAAACTATTCTATGCCCCATAAAGGCTGTTAGCAAGAAAGTAACTTAGTTACTTATGGGTTAAAAAAAAAAAGAAAGCAAACAAATCCCCTTTTAATGTTAACTGCCATTAATAACATCTGAAGCCTAGCAAAACACAAAATCAAAGCCTTGATTTTATTTTGAGGGCTAACATTTGAAATGATTGTCGCAATTACTTTGTGCTAGGTGCACTGCAAACCCTCAGCTCCAAAGTAATGATGCAGCCATTACCAACACTTGAGTAATTTATAGAATATCAGAAGCCCAGAGGGATTTAAATACCTAGAGAATCTAAACATTAAAAATAGCATGGCAAAATCAGTGGGCAGATGTGTGCATATACATCTATATAATAATTATTATTTAAGAATAATTCTACGTATTAACTTTGATTGCACAAACAACTCAGTATCACATGAATTTAACAGGCTTTCATCAGCAATTAAGTATGTTACATCTTCATTTTGGTTTTTAAAGGAAAAAAAACTAAGGATAGTAGGTAAAAAAAAAAAAGTAGTGTTTGAAATTATTATGTTCCAAAGCTAGAATCTCCTTCAGCTTCACTTAGGAACTTCTTACACTGAAAGCCAAAAAAAGCCTATTAGGAAAAAAAAGTAGTATTACTTCTAGTAGTAATATTACTAGAAGAGAGGATCAGATAGCATGAAAGAGATCTTCAACAAGGAAAGGAACAGGAAGCACTTAAAGAACATGGTAAGTAAAAGGTGCTGTTTTAGAAGGTAGTTAAGGGTTTTTTTAACTTTCTTTTCCAAATTTCTGTTCCATGCATTGGTAAGGCAACAAGAAGACAGATGGAAAGCATAAGACAGTTTATAAAGAAAATATACTTTCCCTGAATTAATGGATACCCTTGCCAGAATCTTTATGAAGCTGTAAAAGAGTTGGAAGTGTTTCAGTGTGGTAATTTCATAAGAACAGTATGCTTTTCCAGCAGAGTAAATACTTCATGAATGAAATGGATGCTTTTTACACACCTTTTCATCACTGTAAATTATTCCTGAAAGCAAACTGCCATTTGCAGGTAGTCTCCATTTAAACAACAGCAGAAATGGATCACGGGGGTGATGTAAAACATAATGAATCTAATGCCAGTATTGGTAAAACTGAGTAAAAGGAAAGCACATACGTATTTACTGCCTGCTCCCACTCTGAGTAACATAGCATATTAATCAAATGTCCTATGAGGGGAAACATGGGAAGGAGAGAAAGAACAGAGAATCATAATACCACAGATTCATAGAGTTGGAAGAGACCTTCTAATGTCATCTAGTACAACCCCCCTCCTGTGACCACAGACATCTTGCACTTTATCAGGTTGCTCAGAGCCTCAGCAAGCCTGGCCTTGAATATCTCCAGGGATGAGGCCTCCTCCACTTCTCTGGGAAACCTGTGCCAGTGTCTCACCATCCTCATGGTGAAGAACCTATTCCTGATGTCTAATCTAAACCTGTGCCAGTGTCTGACCATCCTCATGGTGAAGAACCTATTCCTGATGTCTAATCTAAACCTAATATCGAATCCAAGAGAGTAGGAAATTATTCCTGGTATGGAGGTTTGAAAAGGTACTACAAAAGGATCCTTAGTGAAAGCCTGCCTAACCTCTGCTGAAAAGTTTTAAACATACTACAGCATTCAGCTTTCAAAGATGCTGAACACTAGTAACAGAGACCAGCGACTCTGAATTTGCATACCTATTTTTAGTATTTTCCATCCACTGCTACATATTAGTGTTTGGAATGGAAACTAGTTCTCCATTAAAATGTCCATCAGTTTCTGTCAGGTATCTCTGATTAAAAACTCACGGTGTCATTTTGTGTAGAGCACATTTATCACAACAACCAATTCAAATGACAAGCTGAACACCACAGCCTAGGTTCTGTCTTACAGATATTCTGTCCCTCTACATAAGCATAAACTGGCTTTAAAGAACTCAAAAAATTGCAGAGAAGGCACCTCCACCAGTCCTGGTAGCAGTGGTGTGGAACTGACCACCCCAGCTATACATGGAGTAAGAACAAGAAAGCCGATTCCACAAAATTCCTACTTTGGATCAAAAGAGCAATGTAATTCAGAGCAAAGCACCTCCTCCTGTATTCCTCCCACACTCTGTCCCCAGTGAATTATGTTGATAAAATGGGGATCCTCTCCTGCAGCTGCCTTTGGCTGGACACAGCAGAGAATTCAAAGAGGACCACATCCTTAAGTCCAAGGTATTTACATCAATGATAGTACAAGGAAAATTTTAAAAAGCCCACCATATTTGCTGTCTTTCAACACCCTGTGTGAAATTCAGCCACAGCATCATTAAGTGTCATAAAACTACCTGGCAGCCCTATTCTTTCTGCAACACATGCAGTTGTGGTATACCTGGAATTTCTTACACATCAGCACTGCAAGAGGCACAGCAGATCTGTATTTATGCATGGAAAAGCTGGGTCTGCTGATGGTGCTCAATATGCAGCAGTGTCCAGAGAAAGACACATCATTTTCTAGCTGTAAAGGGGTGGGGTTTATTCAAAAAAGCCCACAAAACATTGCCAGCAGCATTTGATCCCTCAGACTTTAGGCAGAAAAGATGGATTGAACTTGTCACGAAATAAATTCTTACCTTGATCTAGTTCCTTGTCTGTTACTTGTCTCTCAAGCTGCTTCCTCAGCCTCTCGTTAGTTTTTATGGAGTATTCTAAACGTTGTCTCAGGATTCGGATTTCTTGCAGATGCTCCATTAATAACTCTAAATAAACCAAGAGATCACATCTTATTTAAATGATCGTATTCCTTTACACTGGGTACTCCTGACAAATATAGTGTGTGTTAATACTAAAGAATGTTACAAAGCTGTGGATAATGGCAGATATTAAATATCTAACTCCAGAGCAGTGTTTTCCACATAGTCCCCAGACAGTGCATTTAGTGAAAATTCCTACTCTACATTTTAACCTAAACAATGATCCAGTCTTAAGGCTCTTTAAATTTCTTCTCTCTACAAAACTGTAGCAGATAACAATTTTATCTAGTTAAAATGTCCCCCCATGCTGGGAAATGAATCCAAAGTTCTGCAGTGCAGTTTCCCAGTCATGCTCAATGCACCAATAGTCTACATTTTTCCTCCTAACAATAGGAAGCTTACCAAAGCGACTCAGATATATATTTGACTTTGACTTACACAATGCATCCCACAATAAATAAATCTGTTCTATCAAGTTTCATTACCCTACCTTTTCCTTCTTGCTTTGCCATTCTCCTATTTTTCTTCCATTGGCTGTAAGTTTCAGCTTTCTTCAGGAACTTATCAGTTCTAACTGTCACTATCTTATTTGTCAGTTTATCCATGTCATACACTCCTGGTTTACTCTGCAATATTTTTCTCCTGAACAGTATGTGCTATCTCAGCTATTAAATTTTCATTGCTGCCTATAAGAAACTACTGCAAGCATCACTTGTGCTCAGTGAAACTATCCAGGTCAAACATGACACCACTTATTAATTATACAGCAGCTGCAATTCGCAAGGAAACACAACACTGGCTTTTATAAAATTAGAAAAATCTCTCTTTTTTCAACCTAATAATCTCCTGATAATTGTCTGTTTTCCCCTTATAAACTTGTTTATTTAAAGACCGTCTGGAGTACTGTAAAAGATAAGTCTAAAACAACAAAGACACAAAATATCACAGTTAATTTTGTTTCAAACAGGAGGTAGTTCAAACCGTTGTCGTCATCCCTCTATGCCTTACTACCAAAATTGCAATGATTATGCAAGATATTGGGAAGCTGAAACAGACAAACATTCTTCATTGTTTCTTAATTAGTTCCCTTGTGTCTTATTATCACTTTTTGCCAATATCTAGTGAATCTTTAGAGGGAGAAAAAAATGACCTGGGGGAAACTTGCTTGGCAGCAGTGGCAGCATGGCTCCCTGTCCTGCTGGGTCAGGCCTGTGCTCAGGTGATCCAAGAGATGACTTCTCTGACATATCGAAGTCAGACAAGCTATAAAGAGCAGATGGTACAGGCGATGCAGCCTTCAGTTGCTGGTACATTGTGGTGTTCTTCTCATTATCCCTTTGGGACCAGAAGAAACATTTTAAAATTTAAAAATTACTTTGTTACTTTGGAAACATGAAAGAAAGAGAGCTTGGTGTCATATTTACAAGACATGGGTAAAGCAAATGAGGTTGTGTGACTGAACATGGCAGCACACTGTAGAGGACTGAAATTCAGACTTCCCCGAAGTCAGTGAGATCAATCAATGAAGCTCCAGCCTAGTGGACATTTTCCAGCACCCTATGCATTAAGGGGACCTCAAGCTGCCTTGAGGATTTCTGCAGGGCAGAAGAATCCCAGTCTGGTGTGAAACCAACACATGCAGCAGAACAACACCTGCTCTCTTCACCTTCAGCAGAGGGTGTGCTGAGAGTGAAGTTCAACAGCATCACACTCCTGTGACCCTGAGCCAGCCCCAAGGTCACAGACACAGAGAAACAGATGACTGTCCCTCCTAGAAATCTCAATTCAGGTAATATCTGAACAGGACATGAGTGTAGCACAACACATGTTTTGTTTGCTCATGAAAGAACAATCCTGGCAATGTGATGCTGCCTCTGAGTGTTTCAGTTGTTTGCTCAGAAGTGGGGTAAAAGCCTTCAGTTTGTTTTCTATGGATATTTTATTAACAAAATTGGCTACAAAATGGATACTAAGGAAAAAAGCAACATGATCAAAGCCTTTCCAAAAAGTAAAGCAGTGGAAGTTATGTGGCAAAACATGGACCAATCCTTATCAACTTAGCAAACAACTGTCTTTGATAAACATCCAGTTGTGCTCTTACCTTTGAGCCAATTCATACAGTATGGTGACTTCTGTACCTATTGATTCTCCTGCAAAGCAAATATCCAATTAAAAACAGATATTGAGGATTATAGCTTAGCATATTCCATCTTAAGCTAATTAAACACAGAATGGTAAATTAAGGAGAAAATAGAAAAGTCAACAAATACTCAACACACTGTGTATTAGTGTCAAATGCTGTATATAAGCAAAACTATTTTTAGGGCAGCAACAAAGCAATATCTATCTGTATTTAAAAAAAAAAATTACTAGGTACTGCAGCTGGCAGATTTTACAGCCTTGTTGTTTTAGTTAGAACACAGATGTAAAACACTGCATTGTGTAGCAGAAGGACTAGGGGTACATGTCATTGTTTTTCCAATAAAAATTATACAAAACCAATTCCATCTCACTTGGATTTTGTCCACCTTGAGGAGAGTCAGGCAAACATGTTATCCTCAATCAAGGGGCACACACGGGATGGTGCTGCAATGTTCTCAGAGCACAAGCACAGTTTAGCACAAGAGACCTGGACTCAGCCACTCAGTGTCACCTTGGCTCCCCATAA
This sequence comes from Turnix velox, assembly GCA_013400935.1. Classification (NCBI taxonomy): domain Eukaryota; kingdom Metazoa; phylum Chordata; class Aves; order Charadriiformes; family Turnicidae; genus Turnix; species Turnix velox. Next base: position 107,065 of record VZTY01013225.1, read on the forward strand.
TTTAAAAATTTTGTGCAATTAAGCAAAAGTGGCAGGGAAGAGCTGCACAGCTGAAATTTCAGGGGAATGAACTGAAGGTCAGGATGGAAACACGGAGACAGACGGTTGTTTATGCTTTTTTCTTTACAGTCAATTCTTAGTGTGCTGAATGTTCTCTATAACCCTACAAACATCATTTTATTTTAATGCATGATTCAACGCAACACCATTGTGTTAGATATATTGAACAGCCTCGCTTGTCAGTGACTTTTCATTGTATATAGGATACCATCTGTTGGTTTGGGCTTTTTTTTTAAAAAAAAAAGCCATTTAATGTTTATTCACTACACTGTCTTCTCATTTGAAATGCAAGGAATGTCTGTAGCCACCGAAATCGTTGAATACACTCAATCTTTTATCACACTGTTGTGACACATCACCTCTTTCTCATATACAACTCCTTTATATGAGCAATCAAAACTGCAACATGCTGCCACTATCTTAAATGAAAGGCAGAACCAAGATCTGTGTTTGGTTGGGCCCTGGATGGCTCTGAACAAAGTCATCTTTGGAAGCCAATTTCAGGAAGACACAGAGGTCGAGGTCTCTATTTCAGGCCTCCTCAAGTGTTTTTGCTGAAGATGGCAGCTTTGCAGTTGACAAGTGAAGAAGCACTGCCAGTTGTTTGGGTCAAAAAGAGCAACATTTGAAAGGACAGGAAAAGGTCTTTCTTGCTGAATATCACTCACATTAGCATCCCTTTATCACTGCTCTGCTGCTGAGGTTCTTCAAACTACAAACCAAAGTCAATTGGGAAGATTTACTCTTCAACGAGATGACAAACGTTGATTTTGATGCTGATTTTACAAAAAAAGTGGATGGATTTCAGCTCTCTATCATGAAAGATAGCAAGTTTTTCTTAACCAGCTAGACTATTTGGCAGCAAGATGCAGGTTTCAGAAAAATAAGTAGAAACATTAGGAAGAAATTTCTTGAGACATGTTTACTTCTTAGATGCTTAAGACTTTGCCTTTCCACCTTAATGCTTTACCAAACAACAGGGGAAAGAGAAGAAACAAAAAAAAAGAGCATTGTCCACAACCTCCCATTTTTCAGACAAGCCAGTTTTCACTGGTAATTTAAAGGACTCTGCTGACTGGCAGACATCAAGCTGTCCTCTCCTAAGTACACACTCCATTCAGCACTTGGGTTTCTCTAACATCAGAACAACTCTGCTCTGGTTGACTTTCCCAGGCTGCCTGCTCAGGAAGTTTTTGTTTTGCTGCTAAAAATCCTCAAATACACACTAATTTGCAACAGCAGAGAGCTCTAAATTCCTGAGTTGCTCAGAACTCTGAAAGGAATTACTCTCTGGCCTTCTAACCCTCTCTCCCCTTGTTTTAATTTTCAGTGGACAACATTTGGATTCATTTCTTCATAAAGTCTGTGGCTTTTTTGCTCGGTACGTCCAGTCCAATGGCAGATGATTTTATGGCTCCACATAATTTGTGTTCTTTCAAGAGGAATAGCAATAATGACAGACAATACCATGCTGAATATGCACAACTGCCCAGTTCAAGATTCCTTGCATTGTCTTTACAGACATTGGCCACAGAAAATTGCCTGGATAGACTATCACCTTGTTCACTTTAAAAGCACAGCCCAGATCTCTGCTCTGCACTTACCCTTCTTCCAAGTGACTGCACTTTAGGGGGAAAACTTCAGGAGCCTATAATTTTTTTCTTTTTATTTAAACACTTATTGTGGGAAAAAACAACTGTGAGCCAAGCCCATGAGAATACCTCAATGATGAGAAGCCATGCTCAGGCTCAGCAAAGTTAGTTGGGCTGGTTCCCACAACAGAAAATCCCAAAGCCTACTCATAATGTAAGGTGTCTATACAATGGACAATTACAACATGAAAATCCAGTTTTGTTGGAGTAATAAACTTACACCTTACAAGTAAGTCTCCCCTACAAATCATTTTAAAGCAACCAAGAAGTAGTAAGGCTTTCCTTTCACTAAAAAGAAAGGAAAAAAATTCAAAACCAAAGAACTTGAAATTTTGAGAACATTAATATATNAAGCGATACAACCACCACAGAGATCTTTAATTTGCTGGTGTTGAAAGGAGAGTTCTCGAGCTCGTGAATGAACTAATGAATCATATCTGAGAAAATGAAATTATCCTTAAAGTCATTTTCTGACCATAAATAACGTTTAAGTATAAATAAAAAGTGAATTAAACTTATATTTCTAAGCCATCATTTTATGGGACTCAATTTTCTTTTAAAATGCGTTTATGGCCACAATGAGAAATGCATTGTCTCTAAATGTTGAGCTTTGTATTTATGAGCTTAACTCGTGGGTCATTATCTTTCACTTAACTGCTTCATTTATAAGATGGGCAGAAACTAAAATTATGAACTTGCTTGTCTGTATGTAAAGGTGCCAAATTAAAGTAAATAAGAATGAGTGCATTAAAAGAATATTTGCATATATGTATATTCTTCCTGACTGGCTTTTTTTCTTTTTTTAATTCAGCATAGAAGGGAACATGGAGCTGTACCTTCTTCTGAAAGCAAAATACTGGACTTTCAGAGCTGGCAGTTTCACTCATTCTGAAACTCATTCTGTGTGTCTGTATGGTTTTTTCTTTGGTTGATTTTTATAACATATGTTTTTGTGACAACGAAAACCATTGTGGTGTCAAATTCTTGTATTCTATAAGCCAGTATATAAATTCCATCTTAGATCAACTGAAATTATTCTGCACTTGCAAATACAGACACTCCCTTTTTACTGCCACTGCCTGTATCACAGATTCTCTTCTTTCTATGGAATCATACATTAGTAGAGAGAGGATCTGAAGAGATGCAGAGAATCAAAAAACATACTGAACATAAACAAAATTTACAATGGAGTGGGCTGTTAAAGACTTACACCTTCCTTTGTAAAATGGAAGGGTTATATTTTCAAGGTATGTAAATTTATACATATCATTATGTAGCACAACTATCTTTTATAACAGTAACACTAAGAGATATACAATAGACAATCTTGGTGGTTGCTTCATGTCTCTAAATATTTCTACTAGGGCATTTTGAAAAAAGCCAACAGGCCTTTCATTATACCTCCCTGTGTGGGGACAGATACAAGTGTCTGGCACAGAATCATTACAGAGCATGAGATGAGCTTATCAGGAGTAGTTCTGTTGTAAGAGAAATACTACTTTGTACTTCAATGTATCTTTTAAATAAATGTATCAATTGCTTTATGTTAATGTTAGTGTAATTTAACCTTTATTATAACAACGTGCTCATATGTGAATCAAATCATCTTCATATTATTTGCTCTACTATTTGGTATTGCTGTTTACAAAATGAAACCTGAAACAGTAATGGCTTTACTCACTTGGATGGTGATGTTTCTCTCAGTTTGTTCTGAAGATGATACACTTCATCAAGATGCATATTTGCAATTTGCTCTTTTTCCAGTTCTGCCTTGTTTGCTGATAGAAGTTCCTTAAGGTTTTGTGCTGTCCGTGTATCAGGCGCTTTTGAAGAGTCTGAATTCCTATTTTCAGTGTGGCTCTCATCATCCATCAGCTGATGGAGACCAGACAATGTTTTGATTTCTTGCATAACTGGATCTTGCACTTGTGTAATGAGTCCTTCCACAGGCAAGGCTGTGTCACTCAAGACTATATTGGAAATAACACTCGATAAAAGCTGGTCAGAGGTCTGTAAATTAAACACGAACATTTTGTACTTGTCAAGCTCAGACTCCAGATTCTTAATTCTTTGTTTCAATTCTTCTATATCATCTATGACTTCACAGTCATCAAGTGTATCTGTACTTGTTACACTCAATTTCAGAGAAGGCAGGCACTTGGAACCAGAATTTGCTGTGGCTGAGTCTACGTCCTCATGTTCCTTGGAATGAAACTCTTCATTTCTCTCTTTCAATGAGTGCTGGAGATTCACGTTGCTAATGTTACAATGATTTTGCATTTCTGAAAAACAGGAGGCTTGGGTGTGAATATTAATATTTCTTTATCTGACATTCTGTTCTTAACAGCACTAGAGTGAATTCATTTGCTTCCATAACAACAGAATCAAAATGCAGAATAACTACAAACTATGCAATATTAGTTTTGGACTTTTGACCCTTTTCTATTACTGTGTGCATTAATTCAACTTGCATATCAAATATTTCAAACACTTTCCAATGAACAATACTCAAAATAAACATACTTTCTTTTTCCCTGATGAATGAACTTTACTTTTGCTATGGGCAGCCCAGAGTCAGACACTGATGAAGACCAGACCTTTACAGGCACAAAGATGATAACCTCAAATGCGAGGCATTAAGAATTAAACTCTATGACTTTAAGTGGTTCTTCACAAAATTTGTACTTAAATATTCTTTTTCTCCTCTCTTCGAAAATCCATACAAAACCAACTGGAGCATGAAGTCAGTGGAATTTTAAAAATCAACAAAATAGTAAAATTTGAACAAGGGGCTTTAATAACTTCTTAAAATGTGTTCCAAACAAAAATCCATAATAATGCTTGGATTTAAAGGTCTTACTGGCACTCATTTGGCATGTAGAGCATATCCTTCCACTGATTTTACCACTCATAAGTAATGAAACCACCCCACATTCAGATGAGTGAAAGTACTCTGTTCTTATACACACTTCTGTGTATGTTGAGGGATGTATGTGACTATGTAAGAAAAAGGTTATTCTCTGGTTACCAGTAAATTTGATTCTCCCTTTCTATTATTTCTGCAAAAGATCACTATGAATTAGAACTTCCCTTCTGGGAGTCATTCATTGATCTTGCAGAGGGAGGTCTTAATACTTTCAAATTGGTTTCCATGGAAAATTTGAATGTCCAGGCTCAAGCTCTAAAATCAGTACAAAAATCTCAGGGGGGGCCACTGTATATGAAGGACCAAGTCTAACCCAAGCACAAGAGAATAAAAACAAACATAACCTAAAAGCCAGGAAAAAATGAAGCTGTGATCCTGAGATAACAGTATAATTGAAATTAAGCTTAGATAATGTTTGCTGCAGTGCACATAGCACTGCACTGCATTCCCTTTTTATTACCAAAGGTGACAGAATCACAGGACAGAAATGCCTCCAATGAAATGCTGGTGTATGAATTCAAGAAGACAGATCAGGGAAAGCAACATTTAAGTTCATGAGCTCCTCCTGCTTCACCACCAGCAAGGTGATGCAGTATTATAGGCATCACAGAAAGTTACAGAAAGTTACAGAAATGGATGGCCAAAATGCCACACAAAAAAAGAACACTTAAACTCTGCAACCCTCATTTTATCCAAATATTCCAGATAACAAAATCAGTCAATAAAAATAGATATTAAGGAAAAAATATTTCTGATTAGAATACAACTTACAGTTTTTAATGAAACACTGCCCTTTATTTAAAGAAGAATTAGTAAGTTCTCTCTGCCTGTGTGTGTCCACACAAAGAGCACAATCTTGCCAACAGTCTGGTTTCGATGAAACTACTCATATAAATAAAATTCATTACACAATCAAAGAGGACAAAATTGGCCATACCCTCTTTACACATGTTAACTGGCTTATTCAAACCCTCCCCAAGAAGGCTAATGGATGGTGGAGAACCACGTAATGCACAGTATTAAGCCTATTTAATTTTCATTAAACGATTCCATTAGGTTTCAACCTAGCTGAATGCCTTCAAATCATTCGGATAAGCAAAATCCTATCATTCAATTGCTTCTTTCTAATAGTTCATAACTAGATGCAGAAGCATTAAGTAACAAACATTTAATTCAGGGGAGAGTTTAGAAGTGAGGACATTAGCAACAAAGATCAGAGTTAGGCATACAACTCATTATTTTTACTGGAAATTAGACTCATAAATCCCTGTGGCCTTTCTAAAAGCATAACCCTTAAAAGATGAACTTGTAATCTTAGACCAATTAATCCATACTAGCTAAGAAAACGAGATTTAAAACCCACAAGTAATGGCAAGGGAGACAATTACCCACAGTAATTTAGTTTTGTACAACTCAGAAGAAACTAGTTTTAAAATCTCTTTTTTTGTACTATAATGTATAAATGCTCTACCTTGATAGTTTTGCTGATTTTGGTCCATCATATAATCATTCTCTTTCCTTCTAACTGGATCAACACCTGGATCAACTTGCAACTTGACCTGGACCTCATTGCTATCCAGTTTGTGCAAGGAGTCATCTGGAGAGAATAGTGGAGGAATGCAAAAGAGAAACAGTAAGTGACTGAAAATACACAAAGTGGGGTTAGTCACAAAGAAACCTGAAAAAAATAGCTGAAAAGTCAAACTTGCTTCTGACAACTTAGAACAGGAAAGTAATCTAAGCAAGAATAACTATTGAAAAAATAAAACAAACATCACTGAAGGCATGAAACAGTGTTTGCACACATTTTTAAAATACTTGAACTAATTACACGGATAGCTACTAAGTGTGTGAATTGCAAAGGCTTCCTACCAAGAAATGAAGAAACACATTTGCACATCTTCTTTGTAACGTAACAGTTAATCAATTTTTAATGCATATTAAAATGTTTTATGTTGAGCTTTGAGAAAAGGCTAAGAAGCTTCTCCAATATAAGCACTGACCATAAAATAATCTTCCCCAATCTCCCCTTGCATCAATACTCAGAATGCCTAAGTGTGCAGCTCAGGCATGATCCAGAGAGAGAAATCAGTGCAGAGAGGAAATCCCAGGACTTAAGAATTTCCCTTCTGAGAATTCTCTGTGGATTTTTGCACCTCTCAAAACTAACTGCAACAGTCCCATCAATTTGAGTATTTACAATAAAGTTGTGCCCTTACCACAATAACATCATCATTAGCAACAAAGCCTCTGTGACCCCTGTGTTTGACAGTGGTTTATGTGCTTCTTGATCAGATCTTATGTCATATATTTACACCTCCCCTCTCCCTCCTCTACCTTTTACACCATGATTTAGTTTCAATCTGAGTAGGACATTTGTATTTTTTTTTTACCACTCCGAATCTTTATATAAATACCCATTGTTCTCTGCCTTACCATTCATCATACTTTGCTGATCTAGGTACTTTGTCAACAGCTGAGTTTGAATTAACCCAGTCACGCTGAAAACAGACATGGATGACTTGACTGATCAGTAGAATATTGGAAAAATTTCATTATGCAGCATAAACAAATACAGTACTTTATAGTCTCCCGTCTCCATTAGAGTTTTCATTACACTTGGCATCCTATAAAGGAAATTTTTCATTTACCTAAGCATTGACATATATGTGTGCATGTGCACACACCCTGTGAAACTACTATTTATTATACACTTTATGCCATGTGAACAAAGCACTCTGTATGCCATACAAAGCTATTTTACATGCAAGCAGCAAAGATAAAAGGGAGGAAAAAAGAAGGTGGTGTGTCAAAATCTATACATATTTGCCTACCCAAGAAAATCTTAAGATTAAGCAGCATTGTACATCCATAAAAATGATCTGGTTTTACTTTCTAGTCCAAGATACCACTATTTCAAGCAACATTACAAGTCACTGTCTGTTCTTTATTTACCTCTCACTAATGTGCTTTTGGGTGCAGGCTGTTCTTGAAGGCTTTCAGTTCCAGACTTATTCAATAATAACTCTCCATTTGTTTGTGGTTTAAGTTGTTCGTTTCGTGCTTCACATGCTTTCAGACCTTCAAGAGGTGTCCTGATGTCACCCTGTAGTTTTGAGTCTGATTTCTGCACACAGGACTCCAAAAGCAAGTTTCCTAATGGTCTGGATGGTTTCAAGGGAACGGGCAGACGGGACTTCTTGTGCAGATGAGCAGAATCAGTCTGAAAAAGGGATGGGATAAAATGGGAGATTGATAGCTTGTATTTAATAATCAAGTAAAGGAGGAAAAATAAACATTTTCCATTAGCATCAGCCAGCTGTCACATTCAATAGTTTTGGAAATAAGATCTCAATACCCTTGCAACATGGAAAACAAACAGAGCTAAAAACCATATCCCACTGGCTCAACTTGCTGTCAGTGCTGCTTGTGCATCCACAGACATACAGGGACTGGCTTCCAGTTCATGAGGCAAATCCACTATTAAATACCAAAGGCTTTTCACCAGCAGCCAGATTATTTATCTCCAAATCTGGAAAACAGTTTCTCACCAAAACCAAGCTCTCTAACTGCTACTTCTCACTCTCCCGATTTACATCATACATTTATGACAGCCCACTAACCATTTTCCTCAGATCTTCTGAATTGAGGACCCTCCTAATTTTTCACAAGAATTTATGACAGCCCACTAACCATTTTCCTCAGATCTTCTGAATTGAGGACCCTCCTAATTTTTCACAAAATCCTGAACATTTTTGCCTTTCTTCCTTTTGTCTCTACACTACTTTGTATCAGACCCTCTTTTATCCCTTTGAGCAAATCAGCATGGCTTTGCATCATCCACAAGCAGATTTATTCTGCCATAAAGATGTTCTTTATGAGCAAGAAAAGCTCCTTCACCCACACACCCTATAAATCGCTTCCACAGGATTCCTGTTTCCTACAACAATGGACATTCCATCACTGAAGTTGGAAAGGGAAATTGAATTTCTTAAGTCACTACATTTTTAGCCTCTCACCTTCTAATAACTCTGCATAAAATGAACGTGTCCTTGTTTAAACTATAGAGCAAAATATCATGCTATCTCCAAAAAGGAAAAAAAAAACCCTCATGCTGTATGTTGATGAGAATTATGGAATTGTGTGCAATAATAATAAAAGTCAGTAATGGCATGTTCATTCAGATTTAGTTTATCTTTTTGCTGTTCATTTGCTCCAGCAGTGTCGTAAGTCCCATAATTTCTTTTACCACCCAATGTATTCTAAAATACCTTTCCACATTCATTTCTTAGCAATTATAGCCCTTACACAATTTAAAATAATAAAAACCCAAGTTCCATTTTCCTAATGACATTCTCAGTTCTTTTTTGTACACACATGAATAAGGTATCATTTGGAGGCTGAAAAATAAATCCAGGTGGGAAGAACTTCCCGCTAGTTTTACTGAACCACATGAATAATGTCAAACAACTTCCAGTTGACTTGGAGCTGTTACACAGTCACATACATTACCCAGATTACCCAAAGTCCAGTTGAGCTGGCTACATGAAATTAGTTACAAAAGCCATTTAGAAGCAAAAGATACAGTGCATTTAGTCAATACAAGAACACTTCTAAAGCACCAGACCCAAGGATCACAAGAACTGAATAAACTGGAGAGGAATATCAAAAATGATGGATCAAAATTCAGGGAAAACAGGAACTTGATAAACAAGGGAACTGTAGAGAGAACTCCCGTTTATCCCCTGTGGTGGGAAGGTAGACCTTCTCTTGCCTTCAGAGAGCTGGTCCTTCATTCCTTAGAGATGACACCAAAAACTCAAAGGCATCATTAGAACTCTTAAGCAAGCCATCATAATTAGATCATCAATAACAGACCAGTTTTGATCTCACATCCCTTCCTCCTCTGCTCCCTTTCCTATCTCTTCTGTCTTCCCCCTGCCCTCATGTCTCCATGTGCTCTTGGGGTCAGCTGCCCTGGACAGAGCCAACACAGCACAACCATCCCCTGCTTTCCATCTCACAACAGCCACAGGATCCCAAGGATGTCACAGCAGCCAACTTGCCAACTCCAACAGACTGAGAACATTAATCATACCAGGGGCCAACAGTGCATGCCAAAATATTTTCCTTAAAATCCCAAACTATACTGAAATACTTATGCCTGTGCAGAACAAAGTCTTGTCAACATCTCTTGGTTTACAAGCCCCTTCCTTCAGAAAAATCAGTCCAACAATATCCAACCAGAATAAGAATGAGTTGCTCCTAATTGCTAGCACACAGATGACTAAAGTCATGGAAACCATTCTTTGCAGAGGGTGCTACAACATTCTCTATTAGAGGTGCAGAAAATCAAAAGCAATCGTCTCCTTTGTCTGCTCCACAAGAGCCAACATCTTCAAAGACTTTTCATCTTTGCTTCTGGAACGGCCACTGAAACAACCCAGGTGAGTCTCTTCAGTAGATGCTGCTTTTCCACCTCTTTTTTTGGGATCACAGAATGCTGCATGCAAAAGGCATCAGAACTCCTCCAGCACAAGCAAATTACGTCTGTACTCACAAAACAGATTCTGTGCACTTAGATCCCAAACAGACATGAAGAGCTGCCCCAGTCTTTTACAGGGTACTTCTCCAAAAGCAAGACTCAACAATGAGATGTTCATAAAAGCCTAAAATTAAGATTTGAGTTTGTGGAAATCTACCATTAAGCCTTTGCCAGCACACTCTGACATTAGGCAAGTCATCAGTTTTCTAGAACACATTTGCCATTCATACTTAATAACCCATCAGTTCAGAATGCTCTGGTTCTGTACACTATGAACATCTTTACAGAGACAAAAGGTGGTACAGAATCATTATGTTATAAACCAACTCTTTTTCCAAGACTACAGTATTTACTAGTATCTGTTCCCAGTGAGGATTGAAATTCAATTAATTAATGTTTCGAAAGCAGACTGAAGTATACGATGAAAAGCTCTGAACATTAAGAACAATTATCTGAAATATATTTGGCTTACATCTCTTTTTCTAATTTTAAAAAAATTACACAAAAGCAAGATTTAATATTAGAAATTAAACATGTTTTTCTCTTTTTTATACATCTATTCCCCAAGTACCAGAAAGAGAATCTTAAATAAACTTACTTCATTTATTCTCCTTGTAAAAAAAAGTCTTTCATGCTGTTCACCCTTCTTATACCCATTTTCCTGCTGATATTCTCTTTCTGCATTTAATCTTGAATATTTTTTGTTGTCTTCTGAGGCTCCTCTTTTGTCTTCATGTTTGAATCTCATGACATTACTCTCTAAAGTCATTGTTTGTGTAGCGGCATCTTTCAATTCCACTTTCAACAACTCGATATCCTTATTAATCTCTGGCATCGCATCTGGATAAAGCTTCTCTTTTCCATCAGAAGTTGATTTCAATTCTGCTTGCTGCCTTAAGAATTCATTGACCTGCTTGAAATGTTTGAGTTCAGCTCTTAGTTGAATAATCATTTGCCTAAGATCTTTCTCATCCTTTTTCTCTATATCGTTTTCCTCAGTTGGGTTCAGATGATCTAACACTTCATTTACGGTTTTCATTTGTTCTTGTCTGCTGTATTCAGGAAAGAGGAAAGAAAAGGCATGAATTTTGATTATTATTTAAGCAAACAAAAATACCTTTTAAGAAACTCTTTTGCAGTGTCTTGATATATTTGAAATTCCCAGGAGATTCCACTAACAAACAGGAGCTTCTGAAACCTTATCACAACTTGAATTCTATCATAAATTATCTCCTCAATGCCATAAATGCCCGACTGCTCCTTTCCCCATTCATGACCAAATACTAAATCTCTAGTAACTAAATCAATTGCTTATATAAAATAGCAATATCACAAATAGAAATGGATTTTCCAGAGTTTACACTCTGATGGAACTACCTCAAAAATACAATTCTATCCAAAACATAGGAGACCAAGATTTTGAGTTTATTACCTTCATGTATTTCTAATGTACCATAAAAGATAGAAACTGAGAAAGTAGCCAAAAGCCTGGGAAAACAGCTCACTACAGATGGGTAAACTGCCCCACAGATAAGCAGTGATCACAGACAACAGTTTGGAATGCAGTGTTTTAAAAGAAACTGAAGCGAAAGGAAAGACATTTAAAGCCCTCACATTCCACAAATTATTTCATGTGCCCAATAGAGAGCTGTTTATGCCACTAAAAATATTTATCAGCATTTAAAACAACTGCATTTGTATAAGCAGCATTTGAAATGGTAGCAGCTAACTAGGCTTTTTACATCTTCCTCTGGCATTTAATGTCATTATTGAGAATTAAGTTATGCAAAATACAGGCAGTCAATCTGGTCATTTATACTTGAACACAGAAAGATTACACACTAGAGAAGCAAAGAAGATGGTGCTAAAATCACTCATTAGCAGATTTTTAAGTAAAGTTAACAAATAAAACAATGTTATCTATTCAGCTTTTAAGAGATTAGTATCTCCTCATTTACCACTAACTAGTGCTGTGACAACTCAGACCATTTATGCCTGCTGGAAAGTTTTAAATAGTAATGGGAAAATATAGAATTGCTTGAGTAAAGTCAAGTTAAGCCAGAAAACACAATTTGCCTTCTGCTGTTCCACAAGATACTGTGCTACCAGCATTGCTGAGCATAACACATACAAACCATTCCCATTACATTCCAGAAACCACCATGGCTGAAGGTACAAGACTGACAGGCACTGAAAAAAGTCCCATAATACTGTATATAGTCACTACTATGTGGAGAGAACTAGGACAGGAAAATGAGAATGATCTCCACCGAAGCCCTAATTCAGTTCTCAACCAAGTGTTAAGGGGGGTAAGCATAAAACTGGGAGAAATAAAACCAGTCAGGATGTGCTTTTACTGTACACCTTTGTCTTGGTTGGTTCTGTCCATCTTACAGAAACAAACATTCCAGGTGGGAATGGTTTAAACTGGAGGGTAATACAAACACACCTGAAAAACATTTGTTACACTGGGGTTTATACAGATTTAGTTACACAAGTATTTTCTCCTGCATGAAAAGTGACCTTAATACTTAAATCACGTGTTCTTTCAGCAGAGACCTACATGTGGTTGTACTGGAATAACCAGTTATCCAATTGGGTGGGTCCAGCACATGGGTCTAGACTCCCTCAACTGCCAGAAGAGAGTAAACCTTCACCTAAACAATTCAGATGAAATGGCCAAGGCCACAAATTGTCATGTCCGCTCAATCCTGTAAAACAACCACTGCAACTTCAGCTCCTCCACCCTCAGTTCCCAGCACACATCAGTTTTACAGCAATGTTGTCCCCTCCACCATGTCACCTTCCACTAGCCCCTGCTCCCAGGTATTTTGTTATTTTTTTTTAAAAATACCACCTATTATTATCTGAGCACTTTAGCACTGTAAGACCCCATCCTGAAAACAACCCATCCCTGCTTTAAAGCTCCATGTATCAGTAACTTTGGAGAGGTTTTTTTTTTTTTTTCTTTTCCTTGTAATGGGTTTTTCATAAGGATTTCTACTGATAGTATGTTTCCTAATTACTTAATTGCATGATAGACTGAAATGGCTCTGAAGGCGCCTTGCCAATCTCTCAGGTAAATTAGACAGTGCCATTATCTAAATTCACTTTAGCAAAATTACTTTATTCTCTTCTCAAATAGAAATACTGTCAGAAGCAGTGCATATCCCTCATACTTACGTAGATTCCAGTACAGATGTTCCATTTTCTCCTAAAAGAGATGTGAGCAAGTTCTCTTCTATTTCATGTTCACTCATTCCTATTCTACCAAAGTGTTTGCCAGTTGTATCATGCTCAAACTCAGGCTTATTTGGACTCCAGTAAGGTCTGTCCTTGCAGAAATTCTCTGATGGCATTATCTGTTAAAAAATTGCAAACATTTTGTTACTACACAGGTATGTAATGTTCTATTAAATTCAGGGCTGTAATCTTTTTGTAATTGGGTTTTGTAATTCCTGATGCTCTTTATCTACATTAAGAAGCATCCTCAGACATTTCACATACTATTTATTAATAGAAAAACTAATTAACATCTATTTCACATGATTAATTCATGGTGATCGGTTGTTTAGTAAGTAGATTTCCCCGAAGGTCTTTATCTATGAGGAGGAATGAAGCTTCTGGAATGTTGCTTGCAAATTGGAGCTAACTCTTTGTTAACCTTTGAATAATCTGTCTTTAGAGTACCAAATTCTGGCCTGGGATATCCAGATCCAAGCCCCAATGGCCAGGACAGGATGTAACCCAAAGTATTTAAAAACTGACAGCCTTTTTGTATGAAACATTCCAGACATGTTCCTATAAAAATTCTCCAGTAGTTCAACCACCATGTAGAATCAATTAGTCTCCTGTATCAATTATGCTAGAATTTAGGGCTTGTTAGATGGAGACATAAGCAGCACAAGGTTAAGGGGTTTAAAAGACAAAAGGATCTTTACATAACTCACTTGTTTATCCACCTTGGAAGGACAATCCAAAGATACTTGAAGGCATACCTAGTAAACAGAAACACAGTCAGGAGAAGAGAAGGCTCCAGGGAGATGTAGTTGCAGCCTTCCAGTATTTGAAAGGGCTCTACATGAAAGCCAGGGAGCGACTTTTCACATGGGCATGTGTGATAGGACATGGAGCAAAGGCTTCATGCTGGAAGAAGGCAGATCTAGATGAGAAATCAGGAAGAAACTCTTCACTCTGAGGGTGGTGAGCCCATCACCAAGGTTGCCCAAAAAACCTGTGACTGCCCCATCCCTGGAGGAATTCAAGGCAAGGCTGGATGGGGTTTGGAGCAACCTGGTCTGGTGGGAAGTCACCTCGCCCAGGGCAGTGGTTTGGAACCAGATGGACTTTAAGATCTACAGTACTTTGTAGATTCTACAGTTATTCGTACTATTGGTCTGACTGCATTGAAGGCTGAAGATCAGTGTGCACATCAAGAAAGACAATTTCAAGGGACTTTTTGTCATCTCCATTAAGGAAGATTATGAGCACTCCAAGAGAAAACAAGGACCATAATGTGAGCTGCAAAACCCTACCAGCAGAAAAACACAGCAAAAAGCTTTCAGAAACTCTTTAGGGTAACAATTAGTTGAAAGCAAAATCAGATACCAGGAAAATATTCTTTGTTTGTGAAAGACTTTGTGTTCTAAGAAAATAAGAATTTTTATAGTCATGCAGAGAAGAAAGCACTGAAACATAATAGGGAGTCCTACCTGGCTGACCCTCTCAGAAAATTGACTGTTCTGCATCTTCCTGTCATTGTCACCATCTCCAGTCTGCGTGACAGGCTGCTCCGCTGTTATTTCAAGACACTACACAAAGTATGGAATGATGTGAAAATGTAGCACCCAAAAAAATACTGTGATATGAAACATGCATAAATAAGTCAGTGAAATGTCTTAAAAAGAAAAATAAAAAAGCCTGTAATACAAAGTAACAAACACTGAATTAGATTTCTTCAAAAAGATCAAAGAAAATTAATATAAACCCCAGGAGTGACTGATACTGACTACAATGAAAAACTTTGTCTTTTACATTCATTCTTTTTTATTTAACCTTTTCTCCTTTACTAAAATATACAAAAACCATTTCTTCTGGTAAAGGACCCCTATCTTCATTCATTCATGTTCTCATTGTGCCACGGCTATGTCAGTTCAATATTCACAATAGGGAAAACTCTCATTTACAAAAAATTATTATATTTGGGAGCCATATCTTAGCACAGCCTGATAGAAAATAACCTGAGTCAAAAGCCAGTCTTTCATCCCACCTTGGGATCCATCAGGAGTAACCTATGATAAGACCAGACTGGACATTTAAATCATCGTGTTTTATAGTAATATATCACAATCTATCAGAAAAATATAAATATTTTAAATATTTGCTGCTAGAATCTCATTAAATAGTATAAGTTTGTGAGAGTGATGGTAAATAGCAATGATGTTCTACATAACAAGCCTAAACCATAGGTAGGATACAACACAGTGGCATAAAATTTGCATTAGCTAAAAATTTTAGGCTCAAAGCACCTGTGGCTATGGTGTACCATAGTTGTAACAGTCTTATTTTGGTGTGACTTGGGCTAAAGAAAAACTACCTTAAGACAAGAAAAATGAATCTTGAGTATAGCTACAGAAAATTGAGATTATAAGTACAAAGACTCAGATCTGAAGGAAAGAATCTGGTGTCTCGGGGTCGAGGATGTGATATTTATAGCTTCGGTGGATACACAGCACAGAGCTGAATCTCAGGACATGAAAAGAGAATCCTGCTTTCCCAGTATCACCTGCTGGAAAGTTTAAGCTCCCATCATGTCAGTCCAGTGACAGACACACAGGATCCTGAAGGGAGTGTTATTTCAGCTTTCTAAGAACACTGGGAATTGAACACAGGCGTGGGTTTTGATTTTTTTTAACTGAGTATGCACAGAATGTATACCCATATATATATGTATGTGAAATAAATGAGAAAAGCCTTTTTATCTTCCAATCTCTAGCAGGGTAAGTAACTTTAATGGTTTTAAATATGAATTTTAAAAAGGCACAAACCGGATGGTGCAGCATATTGATCTATTTGCCTTTTACAACTACAAATCTATATTGAAAACTAAGTTATGCTTGAATTATTTTGGTATTTTTGCTCAGACTTGGTTTTCTAGGACAGCACAAAGTAAAGACAAACCAAAAACTGAAGGAAGACACAGTCAAGATTGTGGTATATAGCCAGGGCATGCATTATAACAAGATCTTTTTGTTGTCATCACAGTATACCAACAGACTAATGCTGTTAGCTATTATAAAAAGAAATATTTAAGGTTTAATCTCCCATGTGTAGATTCAGGGCCAACCTTGCATTTGAGTATGAAAAATAAACTTATTTGCACATATAACTTATCCAGACAGCACAACTACCTTTTATAACTCAATATTTTTAGTAGATGCTTTTCCCAGGCCAGTATTTGGTTTAGTAAGTGATGACTCTTAGAATGAAACTATTGCAAGGGATCAGCAGGTCATGGTTCACTGTTAGAACAAACGATGGCAGTTTGAGCCTGGTCCCATGGTTCTGTCTCTCAGAGGCTCAAAAGAAACTTTCTGTGCACCGAGGAATACAATCTGATGTTCAACAAAATATTAAAAGAAAATAAGTGTCTTAAGGCCAAAAAGGAATTCTACAAAGAATAAGCTGCCTGTTTAAAATATTTCCTTGGAGACTGAAAAGCTTGAGAATGTTTTTCCTAAATGAACCACTGATATGCTTGGTTTGCAAAGATCCCCAGAGCCCTGAAGGCTGAAATCACCGAGGCTGCTTCTCTCAGAGAAAGCAGATGTTCAGAGGACAGTACAAAAACAACCTTTTTCTCTCCTCTTTCTCCCTCCTTTCCAAAGATGAAGCTAAGTAACAGAGCACTAGGGGCTGGGACCTTTGGGAGATGCCCTGCAGAGACACCAACATCCAGACTCAGCTCATTTGTGCTCTGGCTTTGCAAAGGAAAAATGGATTCATTTTAAGAAGCTGAGCAAAATACATCTTCCCGTGTCTGCTCAAATTCCTCTTACAGCACATATGTTAGTGTCATCTCAGCACTACCTGCCAACAAATTCTAGCCCAAAATACACACAAAAAATGGATTTTGGTTCTTCTGACAATGGTTATCAATGTGCAAAACACAATGTCACAATCCATAAGCTGAAATCCAGGTTGCCATTTATTGTTGTGACTGATAACATGGTACCTTTTAAACTAAAAACATTTAATTACACATCCTTTCACCTTTGAGCTCCACAGTACTATTATCATTCTGGCTGCCGTTAAAATTTTGTTTTCCTATATCCTTGATCAGAATTTTGAGGGTTATTTCTATTTTACAAGCTTCACTCTTTGTCATTCTATATCTAACTTCACACAGGTGGTTTCTTAAATATATGTTAAGCCCAATATGTTCTTTTCATGCTGAGAGAAAGGCAGGAGTGCACAGTATCTTGTCAGATAATCTTAGCAAAGGACCCAAATTCTTTTGGCATTAAATACAACATTAGTGAGGGTCCAGCACCCTCTGCAGGATGAGGAGGTAAATTTTAATTTGCAGCAAGTTCATGTGCTCTGTAAGACTGCTCACAAGCTTTTCAGGCAAACCTATTACAGTCACATGTAAATTGATTATTTTAATCAAAGCCATGGCACTCCTAAAGGTCAATCTATAAGTTAATACATATTTCAATTGAAGGTAACATGAGGATTTCTTAAAATTGAAAAAGTGAGAAAATTTTATGACTTTTGACCATTGCATCTGATGCAGTAAAATCTGCACTAAGAGACAGAATTCTCCTTCCAGAGTCCTGCAGAATAAACTGTACTACAGAAAAATCATAAATATCACAGTCCCAGCTCTAGAATGAGGCAATGCTTACACATAACTCATTCAGAATATTCCTAAGTGTTTGTTCTTTTGAGTTTAATTCACAAAACTCTAGCACCATTAGTGCTCCTATTATATTTTTACCTTCCCCTTCAATACATGGTACACAAAAGCAATATAAATGAAAGCAAAATCTCAAGAGAATACAAAGGCAAGTACTACCAGTAGCATTTCAATTAATACTTCATAACAAGCTAGAAGGTTCAATAGAATCTACTAGAACCTCCTGAACATCACTCATATACCAAAAGATACACAGGAACCTCATACACAAAATGTTTCTCAGTGGAAGTATTTAGACAAAATCTCTTCTACCCAACAGCTAAAAACAATCTTGGCTTTGGGTAAAAGAATTAAATTTCCAGCAGTGACTACTGTGTTGCAGCTCTCAGCAGTCTCCCATAATTCTGACCACTTCTATATGCTACATGAAGAAACAACCACAAGTTTAAATTACCTCAAATGCAATCTTTCTGGTTTGGTTAATGGCCAACTTGGTTAACACTAGTTGTTTTGCAAATGCAGAGGGGATATGAACTAAGCTCTTACAGAGACAGACACTCAAAAAGCAGACATTCAGCAATAACTAAAATGCCATATAAGATATTGCTTTCTTTGTAAAACTGTTTCCTCCCCTTTCAATTAGCAAAACAAATATATCAGAGACTCAATTAATATTTTGATGTGTAAGTTGTTTCCTTAAAATCGACTTGACACATTACTGAGCACTTGCAACTCTGCTGTGCTAACATCTTAAAGGTGTTTACATCATTAATTTAAAAAGTTATTATAAGGAATTAGCAACCTAAGCCCCAAGGGTTTTACACTCATTCTCTGCTGCTGTAAGTAATTCCACAATGTATATTAGATGTGAGAGTCAGACTCACTGGTTTAACACAGAAAACTCACCTCACTCTGGTTTAATATTTTTAGTGCTTCCTTCCCTTGAGAATCAGCTGTGCAAAGTCCACACTGCTTTTTCTTAAGGTCCTGATTAATTGACTGCAGATCCTTAACCATCAAGAGAAGATCAGTAACCTAAAAAACCAAGGGAAGAACAAGCAAATCCAGTAACATACACACTTATGAAAACAAATTATGATATACAAATCTCCAGCCAAATTTAAACGACAGAGTTGGAAAGTCTGGGGTTTTATAGCTGTTCATGTGCATTCTCCCTTTGTATGAAAACATGATTATAGATCTTTGAGTAAGTGCTGAAGAAATCTTAACTTGTCAGACCATAGTTTCCAGCCATGTTATCAAGTCAAAGTATGAAGTTTTATAACTCTGTGGTAAGAAGAAACCTGAGAGCACCTCAAACCAACAGTGTGATTTGAAATTAGATGTTTTAGTGCCAGCATTACAGAGAAATAGCAGGGTTAGAAACAACCTGTTCTTGTACCTCAAACACTCTTTATACACTGTCATTCAGAGTCATTTTACAGATACAAAATCTGAATGGACAATCCTGCTCAAAACTCTTGAACAGACATTACTGTCACAGACTCTTGTAGTGCACCAAGACAGCAAAGTCTGCAGAAGAAAGTGCAATTGCTTTATTAGACAATTAAACATATTTGGATAAAGTAGGTCAACTTTCACATGTAGAAAGCTTTTTACAAGTTTGCAAATATCTTGCTAATGAGTGCCTCCAAATGTACTGAAAGGAATTTGTTCTGAGATAAAAGTGGTATAACCCCAAAATTGGACTGGGACACAATCTGGGGCTTTTCTTATTGACACCTGTTCAGTGTGAGGCAAATTTCTTTCTTCAGATCACCCACCTCCAGATTCTGAGCACCTGCCTACAATTCAGCTGGCCCTAAGAATTATAAAACTTCACTTACGTTCACCTCAAACCACCACACAATAATTCCAAATCATAAACTGGTGCATTGATCAGAGGTCACTGCACAGGACGAGGAGTCAGAAGAACTAGATTCTGAGCTACAGGTTTACTGTATGACAGTGCTTTGCACATTTCATCTCTGAATTTCAGTTCTCCTTATGTAGAATAGAGGCAACATTAACTTACTTCAGGGTTATTTTATGCCACATCCACCAAAAGAACTTAGCATAGGAAGAAGTTCCTCACTATGAAAGTGGTGAGGCAGTGGAACAGGTTGCCCAGAGGGCTGGGGGAGGTCCCATCCCTGGAGACATTCAAGGCCAGGCTTGATGAGGCTCTGAGTAGCCTGATTTAGTGCAGGAATTCCCTGCTGACTGCAGAGGGGTTGATTTAGATAGATGACCCTTGAAGATCCCTTCCAACTCTGTGATCCCATCCTGAGATGGAGTGTGCTCGGTTACAGACACCACCACAATCCTCATTGTTAATAAAAGTGCAATCACCTTGCAGAACACTTCATGCAAAATCATCTCCTAGAAGCTGGTATATCTCCTGATGACTAAAATACAGTACTGAGTCAAGTTGAAACTTGAATCCAGGAGTCTAGCTGTCCTAAAACTTTCTCAGCAAGTTACCTATCTTTCAGCTGACTCTGAAGCTGCCATGGTGCAACAAAGAGCAGAAAGTTCATAAAAGATGGACCACAAACCACTGAGATGAGACTTTTGAATCTTTTCAGAACTACCCAATTGTACCTAAATAATGAAAATGCTTCTTTTCAGGAGACATGTACATACTATAAATGGAGCAGGATTAAGCCATTAGAAACAGTAAATAATAAAGCAGATCAATACCTTTTTCTTCAGTTCTTCAAGAGACAAATGGTCTATTTGTAGGCTTAAATGATCTTGCTCTCCTAAGCAGATACTCATATAAGATGTTTGATCGCCACAGAAAGACAGTGTTTCATCTGTCAAAATAACCAAGGACAGGAATTATTTCAGAAGCTCCATTTGCAGGAAAACACAGCAGAAAGTGCAAAGACAGGGCTTTTTGAATAAGAACCTGCTAGTAAGTCTGTAGGAGGCCAGTTAAAATGTTTCATCCCCTAAAAGAAGCTTTCATTTAATTGAACAAATTTTGTCCTCCTATTTCTTTGTGCTTCTGACACCTAGACATGCTGTATTTTTGCTGGCTGTATTTTCTGTGGTTACCAGCACCTAATTCTGAACTATAATTTGCATATTTAGCATTACAATTAGAAAAAAAATTCCTGGGAAGGATAAGGTATGAATAATTATTCTGTTTTAACTATATTTTTCTGAACATGAACTCAATGTCTCAAGGCAAAAAGCCAGGTTTGAAAAAAATATTGAATTTATTTTGCTTTTGGGTCAAAAGATTGCATTAATTCAATTGAAAACAGCTGCTTATTTATTACCTCTATAATTGTGGGAATGATTTTTTATATTTCACTAAACACCTGTTTATTTACAATATAGGTAAAAGTTAATTGTATAAATGTATCGCATTAGATAGGGAGAAAGTGCATGTAAATTAGGACAAAGAAGAGATGCTGAAGTCCTATTCCCAGCTCTGACACCGATCCCAAGGCTCCTGCCAGGACGCAAAGCTTCACAAACCATCACTGATTTTCACAGCCTTCATTCCCAGCAGCCTCACCCTCAACCCCACAGCTCAGCAGAACCCAGAAGCATCCTCAAGCCCCTTTGTCTGCCCTTGTTGTTCATCATGTCTGCACTTTTGAGGTCAGGAACTTAGAAATGGCAGAAGCTTAACTTTTGTCACTTATCATAGCTGTCAAGGGAGGGAGGCTAAAATTGAAATGCAAAGTTGAAAGGGGGAAGCGAACAGGCTTTATTGTTATTTATATATCCCTTATGGAATAAAACAGCTACATCTGTACATATGCAGTCAACTATATTTAACAACGGCCAGTTAGATTTATATTTAAGCACATACTGAAAACACCTCCCAAAAAAGTATAATAAAAAAGTTGAAAGAAAAGTTATACTTAAAAGCCCTACTTGTGAATTATAAAGTAGCAAAAACTCTGGCTATTTTTTTCTTTCTCTGGAAACACTTATTCTGTCAGGAAAAGTATAGCCATTTTCTGAGACACAACCTCTTTACCAAAGTATTTTGAAACAATTACATTCCATGGTCAGAAAGTGATGTGATGCCATGGCCACAGATTTATTCAAAGCCAGGAATTTCCAACTTCTGCAGAAAACAGTAAATCCTATGGGTACCAAATTGTAGGCAGCTTGAAATGATCACTGCAGTAGAATTGACATAGAATTACTAACATTTGGTGTATGGAAAGAGGAAAGCTGCCTCTCTCTATATGCCCTGATTGCTCAAAGACTTTCTGTTACAAATCCCACAAATAATTCTCAGTATAAAAAGCTGAAGACTTTTCACTACTTTTTCTATTCTCCAACGTTTCTTTCTCAATCATAGCAAACAAGCTGCAATAAAATCAGTTTTGTTTTGGGGAAGAACACCTAGAAAAGGGATGGGCTGCACACGTACACAGACCTTGCTGTTTTTTCATGTCCTTAATCTGACCCTCTAAGACCTTCTGCAGATTCCGATTAGCTAAAACGTCTTCTTCCAGTTGCTTTCTCAACATGAAAACGTTGTTCAGTTCTGTTTGCAAGCTATTGATACTAAAAGAAAGGAGAAAAAAAGTATTTTTAAGA
Organism: Turnix velox; assembly: GCA_013400935.1. Taxonomy (NCBI): domain Eukaryota; kingdom Metazoa; phylum Chordata; class Aves; order Charadriiformes; family Turnicidae; genus Turnix; species Turnix velox. The sequence continues at coordinate 129,744 of VZTY01013225.1, forward strand.
TTCAAAACATTTTATTCTGCACCTCAGCATCTTTCATACGTCCAACCTTCCACAAAGAACCCATTTCACATCAGCCATCACTGGTTTTCATCACACAGTAATATCATCTTGATGGGTAAGGGCAAACAAATCCCACACAAAGAAGAAACTAAACATCTACATGTATGGCCATTTCTCGCTGTTTTGAGCTGTGCTGCTTTCAAGGCAGCTGAAACATGACAGATATATTCTACCAGACAACTTCTGTGTATTCTTTTTAAGGAAAATGAAAATTACTAACTTCAAAAAAGTCTGCCAGAAAAACATCAAGCTCATCAGAATGCTGATGGCTCTGTGTATTCTATTATATTGTGACCATGGAAACTTTGTTCCCTTGCCACAGAACTATTCTATAGAATCTAATGTTCCACTTAAGGAAAAAAACTTTTTAAAAAAATCACGTTTCATTGAAAATATGACCTAGACACGAGCAACTGTTTTATTTCTTCGTTTATCTGACAGCCTGTAAAAAGACCTTTTAAGGTCTAAATAGTCTCAATTATCTCAATGGGGTGTAAATGCCAAAACTTACAAATGAGAATTTGTAAAATGGGAATTAATTCTTTAAGCAGCTTTTCTTCCAAGGTGGCCACTGATGCCCTGAGTCTAGCATCAGGCACTGCCTCTCAGGCCTTAGGGTGCCAGCACCTCTGGCTGTCCCTTGTCAGATTGTCCCTATAACCCTTCAACAACATCAACAAGGTAGTTCCCATCAGTCTATAAAAAAAACCAAACCCTTAAATACTCTAAAAACTGAAATTGTAATAAAATGAAATCAATTTGATTTAGTAACAAATAAATAACACAGTGCTAATTAATTCATTTCAATGTTCATTTTCACATTGACTTCACTCAGAATCTCAGTCTTAAGAAAAATTAAGCTGCTGTAGAATTTCCAATCCACTGCAGTGAATGTCAGAGAATTTGGAATCTTTTAAAATAATTTAAATCCATCCCAGAGGAGACTGTACAGGAACACACAGTGCATCATACTTGCATTAAAATAACAGCATATTGTTGAAATGCATTAATTAAAAGACAGCATGTATGAAAAGACTCTCAGTCTGTCTTCTGACAAGTGTGCTGTTGTCAGGGTTTCCTGCACGAGAAACTATTGCTTTAACCAACTCTCCCTCGCTCGAGAGCATCTTTGAAAATAGAGTTCTTAACTGCTCAGCAAAAAAATTAAGAATAAAAACAAACTAACATTTTATTAGAAGCTAAGTAAGCATATTTTCTGCCCTTCAGGAGTTAAATGTTTTATAAGAAAAAGCATTGATTCCCTGTTTTGAAGAGACAAGAAATGTCTCGGTCCTGACATCCAGCAGCTTATTTTGAAAAATAAGCAGCCAGGTTACTTAAAATAAATAATGCCTAAAAGAAGATATGTCAGCAAGAAAACAGATGTTTGCCTAAAATCCATGTCACTGCTGATGGCAGTTACACAAATGGGGATGCTGAATTTAGCTGCAGGGTTTGTTTATCAGCTCCTCAGAACTTTGGGGGTTCAAGTCCTTCCTGATGGAAATTACAGCACATCTCAGTCCACAAAACCAGGAGGAGAAAAAACAAGAGGACCTGCTTCCCACTATCACAGAATGTTTTTTGTTGGAGGGGACCTTAACAAGTAACCAGTTCTAGCCCCCCAGGAACAATTGGTCAGTACAAAATCCTCACCACTCCATTAAAGTCATACAACTTCTGACCTTTGCGCTTTGAGTTCAGATGATTCACCAAAATTACAGTAGCACTTACCTATCTGATTCCTTGAAGGTCTTCACTAGCATAGAATAAATATTTTGCTCCTTTTTTAAAGCGAGGATCAGCTTTTCATATTCAGCTTCTTTGCTTTCCTGAATTAAAACAAGAATATACTGAGCTTATAAATGTAATTTTCATGTTTGCCTGTCTATAATGACGTGCATACCTGCATCAAAAAGAAAATGTGAAATAGAAATCCAAAATTTGGTGAATAGGACTACCCATATCTCCAAAGCCTGATACCAATCTGAAAACTATTCATGATGTTTAATAAAAGGTATTATAAAGCATGCAAATCCTGTTGCAGTATTTACCTACTATGAATGACATATCTAAACAGTAGTTCATTATTTTTATCAGTCTAAAAAAGCCTCTTCCCCCTGCCCAAGTACCCTCATTTCCTAAGTTTACAACTCAAGCACCTGAGTATTCCAAAGGAGGGGAAAAGAAGGAAGAGAAAGTAGAGAAACACAAACTCCAAGCATATGTTTAACACTGTTCTAATGGTCCTTTCTGTTTTCTGGATAAAACTGGATTTCTTTGGGGGAGGACTGTCTGCAAATTCTGTTCCATTTCTGCAGAAAAAGGACTGTATCAAGCCAACAAATAACAGATGAACATGTCAGATCCACACCCGTAGAGTTCTCTTTCCACACACTCAGCTGGATCACCTCATGCTGCTGCTTTACTTGTGCAAAGAGAACTGTTTACCTGCAGCCTTGCTCACAGCAAATGTATTATTGTTATTAGAATAAATCCTGATTCTTATGCTACAGTCTCAGTAAGGATCCACTAATTTCTCAAGACTTTTTTCATTCCAAAACAACCACACAGACACTCTCAGCAGGAGGCAAAAAACACAGCTATTTAAAAGAGCATTTACTTTCACTCATTATACAAAAATATCCAAGTTATCAGCCATCTCAGAAGAGAGAATGGCAGAAGCTTCTAGAGCAAATTTAGAAGTATTAATGTCAGACACAGATTCTGCCATTCTTTGGGAAAAACATTAGGTCTTGGCTGCCTCTCTCAGTTTTCTTTTCCAACTGAAAACTGCAAGGAAAAGACTGCCACAGCAAAGGGGGGATGTGTATGGCTGTACTTTGACAAGATAACTCTGGAGAGCAAGAATGGAATGTAATTCTATTTTCTCCATATTACAACCTCAATACTGGAAACTAAATCCTCAAGAGATACTAAATCATTACTGAACAGATCATTAACAAGGAAGAAATCTACACCCAGGAGTTTTAAGCAGCTGGTTTTACTCCAAACACGATTCCTAAGGAAGGAATTGCAACAAAAATTCAGCTCCAGCAGAATCTCGTTAATTCACATTAACGATGCAAAGACTTTGTTAATTTGAAAAATTCAGTATTCTGCAAAGCAAACAGTACAAAAGCAAGGACAACTGTTGTTTGCTTTTAATTATTTACACTCATACTTCACAGAGTGCTAGCAAATATGTTAAATAATATTTTGCAATTGTAATCAAGTCTTGATCAAATTACTCCCGTTAAGGTAATCTCCTCATCAGAACTTACTGCATGAAGAGAAGCTTTTATGACCTCCTGCTACAGATTATTTGAAGAAGTGACCTTGCCTTTGTAAATCTGCATTATGTTCACTACCAGCATTCCAATGGTAGCTGTACTCTAGCAAACATTTCCAAGTTCTAGTGCAGTTTTTACCTTAAATACTATTCTGTACATGAAGCCCAAAACACTGAGCTTCATATCAAGAGTATTATGTAGACGAGCAGAGGAGGAGCACGCAGTGATGGCTTCTGCTGGTTGACTAATGACAAACACAAAGGCAAACAGATGGAGGTGGGTGATCCAAAGTCCATTAATAAAAAAATCTCACAAAAATCTCCAAGTAAAAAAGTACATCTTGCAGCCAGAATTAAGGAGAGTCAGCAACAGGCTGGAAACTCAGCCATCCAAGAACAGTCACTAAACATGGAACACACAGATTGCCATTGAACTTGGAAAAAGTTCCATCACAATGAGACTGCTCAATGACGTGGAAAGCAAGAGGAAGGAATAAATCTTTTGACTTAATTTAGTTGGTTAACAGTCTGTTAAAAGTTCTAGTGAACTCTTCCATATGTTTGATACATACAATTATTACTGAAGACGCTACAGAACTATATCCTAATTAATAGCTCCTTCTGAAGCACTGGCAAAGTAATGTCACTTTGAAGAGTTTACAGTACACAAATTAGGTAACAGTTGCCATCAATTGTTTGGGGTCTGTAGCTGCTGTATTAACAAAGCAGTGTTACACACAGAACCATGTTCTGGTATCCCAGTTTCCTGTTTCATTTAGAATTAACGTGTTAATTTAATTCTGCATTTGCACCAAAAATCTCAGTAAGATGATTAAATCCTCCCAGCTTGTTTTTTTTTTTCTGAATAACAGGAGACATGAGCTGTTTCTGAACTCCAAATGTCACAGACTACACACAGTCATTAAAATCTCAGTTCAACCCACTAGGTAGAGGTTAGCAAAATCACAAAGAAGTGGGTCTTGATTTTTCAGCACCTTTCAGGAATAAAAAGGATGAGAAGATACAGCATGAACACATAGTTTTTTGTTGTTTGCACATTACTACTGTCATTTCTAAATAAAGCGTAGGAGTGAATTATTCCAATCAACTTCCCAACGGTACACAAAACATAAGGCAGCTCTGTAACTTAAATAGACCATAATGCTGTGGGAGTTAATGAAACATTAAACCTCTTGACACATGGTGTGAGGGAAAATGTGTTAGAGGAGATAGCTGCAAGACATCCAGGACCATATTGCAGTGAAAGATTTATATTCCCATGAAAGGAGGCAATCTAATACATTAAAGTCTATATTTAAGTCTGAAATACTACTGCTAAGCAGCAGTGGTGGAAAACATAACTTCTTTTCATTAAAGGTTTCTCAAATTGTAAGCAATGAACATAAAAGGTTTATACCTCCACAATAAATAACTTATTGGCAAAGTCACAAGAATAGCTGGTTGCCTCATGCAATACTACTCTCTAGCTTACAGCAGCCTTCAGGATCATTTAAAAATCTCTGAAGGTCAGAGGAGGAATGATCTAGAGAAGGCCATGACCTGCACCTCATCACTGAGCCACCCAGCACCAGGATCTGGCAATTTCTTCTAATATTGCAGTAAGCTTTATGTATGGTCTACTGTAAATGAACCAATCACTAATAGGATTAAAATTGTTATGGGTCATATATCTAAAGAAGAAAATCACTAGAGCAAAAGAGCTCATTGGTGACTTTCAGAAGATGTCACCTCAACCACAGAAAATGTCACAGAGTGGATGACTGAGGAACTCATGGCCCTTCTAGCTGCTACACAAGGCAAGACTACTGGACTATGATCTACAAGTATCATTTAAACAGGCTAACTAACTCCTTTAAGATAAAAACCTCTGCTAATATCATAGTAGTGGCATTAACCACATAGATTCATCAACAAACCAGTGCCACAGGTAAAGAGCATTAACACTCAACTATGTGAAAAGAGGGATACTGATAAAAAACATCGTTGTTTTCAGCTAGAGGCCCACCTCATCAAATCAGAAATTGAACTACCACCTTGTTTATGTGTTCACAACATCAATCTCACAAGATTGGAAGGAACACTACAATACACTTATCACTATTTAATAGACAGGACACTTGTATTAAAAAAAAAAAGTCAACTACATCACTGTCCATAATCATGACAGCTCAGCAATAATGCACACCCTGCATCAGTTTCAAGGACTAAGACACATTTGCAGCACTGTAACAACCACAACTGTCATTCTCAGGACACCCATCAGCTGCAATGCTCTAGGTACATCAATACTTTGACCATAATTTCTCCAGAAGCAGCAGCAGCAAATTTGACATCACAACTGCACGCACACAGTATCCTTCCATTCTCTGGTGGCACAGCATTAACTCCTCTGCTCCTGCAGAGTAATTATAACCCAACTCAAATAATGTGCTCATTATACAGGAATTAGAAAGCCCCTTGGGTCTGCACAAACATCAATCAGGTTTACCTAGCAGTGCATCAACAAACTGCATTTACTTCTCCACCCTCATGTGCTATATAAGCTCCTCCCAAAACCAGAAAGGCTACATTACAGCAAATCCAAGAAATTTTAATTTATTTTCTTTTTAAACTTTATAATCACACAATTTAGAATTAAAACTCCCACTGCTGTAGCCCCTTACTATGCTGTTGGCAAGATTACCACTGATGAATACAGAAGGATGCTAACCCCAGTCCTGCTGGCCACACTATTTCTGATACATCCCAGGAAGAGCAAGAAGAGGAGTATTAAGCACAAAACTAACATAAGTTTCCATTTCACTTCTAAATTCCTTGTCTGTAAAATACACTTAATTCCAAGACTTCACAGATACCAGAGTCAGCAGTTGCATGACTAACCTAATTATCAGTGCCCTCACACACTCCCTCTCTAGCCCATGACAGTGGCTCAAGAATCCAAACTCTAATTAGAAACTGTCATTTATCTTCCCTGGCCTGGCCAAGGCGCCCAGCAGAGCTTTGGATGTTGGTTGCTTTAAAATTTATCATTACATTAAAATAAAGTCAAAAGATATGATGAAAGAGAGAAAGTTCTGCATCTCTCAATTCGGTTTCTTCAACTTTAAAGATCAGTGAGGCTGGAAGGCTTGGTTTTCTGTTCCCTCTGGTGGGGAGAATCCAGCTGTGCGTTTGTTGAGAGTTGGTGCAGCACTGTAAAGTCATCAAAGAGTCCCAGGAACCAATGGGAGCAGAGCTCTAGATAATCTGTGTCCAAAAACTTATGATTAATATGCTGAAGTGGGTTCTTATAGGAGGTATCTTATACAGAATTTGAGCCAAGAGGACAATGGGTTGTGATTAGGTATTGTTCACAATCATTAAGTGAACCAGCAATAGAGAATAGATTGTGATTAGAAGGTGGGTACAGGGACATTACCATGCACAGCTTTGCCTGCCACCATTCCAGATTATACACCTATACAAGGAGTGAGGTGTACAGAGGAAAGTAAGTATTTGATTTTCATCAATTCTGTATGATTTTCCATCAGTCTTAGGACCCTTTGTGACAGAAGTTACGTGCATGCACTGCAGTTTGTTTTACAGAGGTGGAATTTCTACTCAGCCTTTCACAGGTTTTACTTCCCCTGCATGTATATTCATATGTTCTTTGATATACTCTGCACTGGTTCCCAGGCAAACCATGATGCAGCTCCTTTTCTCCAAGCTTGTCACATAACCCATGACTCAAAATGTCAACTGCCTTATTTAATAATAGTGCCCATAGCATCTTAAGCAGCTTATCACTAGTGTCTTCAGAATGTGACAGCACTCATGTTTCCTTTACCTCTGTCTCACTTTATTTTAAACAGCCTTGAGAAAATCTTATTAATGACAGATATACTGTTAGAGAAGCTAAACAGCTTTCTCTGTCATTAGTACAAACTAGTCTAACTCTTTTCACTCTACCTGATGCTGCTGGAGACCTTAACTTACTAGGCTGCAAACAACACCCAAAAAAAACCAAGAAATACACTTTCCAAAGCAACTTGCTTGATTCTCATCTGTACAGAATAATAAAAAAATACTGACAGAGTCAGTGAGCAATTCCAAATCTTCTTAACACCTTTTTTTTTTTCACTAGTACAGAAGAGGAGGGATCAGAGAGAAAGGAACAAAATCTACATGTTAAGACTGAATTTTGACCTCAGATTTCGGGTACTACAAAGCCTTAGCAATTTATGGTAACAAATAAAATGAGAGGCATAAACTGTCCACCTTTTTTAAGATACATATTTTGCTGTACTATTTCCTGTCTTTGCTTCACTTTGAAAAGTAGTTTTCTTCTTGTCCTAGGTACATTTTTTATCCTCAGCCTCCTTTTATCTCCCGTGGTCACCAGCTCCCTGCAATCTTTCCCCTTATCTATCAGAAGTACACAAACTCCTCTGCACTGCTGAGATACCATCACACTCAGGAAACACATCTACACTAATGACCACAAAATTCTTACCTCTTTATGGCAGGCAAAAGACTTCACACTTCTCTCTGAGAGTAAATAAAGACTTTAGTGATGCCATCTAGACTCAGAGTTCAACAGTTTGTACTCTCATGAAAGCAGATCAACACCACCACCAATCATACAAATCATGACATAATTACTAATAAAGACATTGTTATAATTTTAATAAAACAGAGCATTTTGTGGTGGTACTGATGAAGGAAAAATAGCCCCTTGCTACATAGATAAATTACAATGTATATGGGTCTATATCTTTTAGGATAAAAGTCAAACCTCTTTCCAATTTGAAGGTATTTATCAGAGTTATGAAGTACTTACGAAAATATTACTAAAAAAACTCACCTCTAACTCTCTGACTATCTTGATGATTGATTGCTGAGACTGTGCAACACTTTTTTCCTTTACTAAGCCCTCATTTTTCAGTTCAAGTTCTTCATTGGCTCTCAGAAGGTTCCTGTACTTATTCAGGAGCTCCTGCAGTTCTGCATCCTTTTCTTTAACCACTCCTTCAAGTTTCTAATGAGAGAGAACAGTTAGAAGGCTTTACAAAATTTACTTTTATACTGAAAAATTGAGAAGCAAACAAAATTCAGGACAACATCCAAGAGTGATCTGGCATGTGTTCCTCACATACCTCAGAAAAGAAAAGCTCAACCTAAAGTAAGAGAAGAAAAAAAAAAAATCAAAAGGAAGATATCCACTGCTATCCAATTCTTTAAGCATAAAAAATTTCACAGAATGCACCTTGGCCTTCAGTTATAGACCAAGCTCAACTATGACTCTTTGCTCCGTTGCTTGAACACCATCAAGTACTTCTAGTTCTATATATAAAACAAACTGAGCAGGGGTTCATTAACATTCAGGCAGCTCCTTCCTCATGTATCATATTTTGAATAGGCTCAAAGAAAAAAAAAAAGTAAAAAAGAAAATATTTCAGTATCTGTACCTATTCCTCAGCCTCTAGTCTCTGCACAATAAGCTGAAAATCATAGGCACTTCAGAGCTCTTAAGCTATCTCACCACAACAGAGAAAATTCTACATAAGCATTAGCAAAGCTTTCTTCCTCCTCTGTCCACACGCTTCATAAAACCCTAACAAGAAATCTCACTGAATGCTGCACACTCAGTAATTATATGTCTGTTCTGCAAATACAGTATTAGAAAGTGAAGGATTATCATCAGAATCAACAGTAACTCCAAATACAAATGTGACTGTGTAATAATTCCTCATAGAAAGTTATCGTTTGATTTTTTTCCCTATTTTCCATTTCAAGTGAAGTCCACCTACCTGAAGCAGCAGATCCTTCTGATTGACACTGTCTGTCAGCTGCTTGATAACTGCTTCTTGGCTCTGCAACTTCTGATTGCTTTCACTCAAAAGAATATTGTAACGATGTTCAGCTGCTTTTTCTTTCTCAGACATTTCACCGTGTAATTTCTCTAGCTGGTTTCTAAGGTCCTACCAAAGAAAAAAAAGAAAAGAAACTGAATATTTAGCAAATCAACTTGGGAAAAAAAAGAAAAAAAACGCTTATTCTCAATACCTGAAGGGGGCTACAGAAAGGCTGGGGTAGTACTTATTAATAGGTTCCAGGACAACAGGAGCAAATTGGAAGAGGGGAGATTTAGGCGGGATAGAAGAAAGAAGTTTTTTACTGTGAGGGTGGTGAGACACTGGAACAGGTTGCCCAGAGAGGTTGTGGATGCCCCCTCCCTGGAGGTGTTTAAGGCCAGGCTGGATGGGGCACTAAACAACCCCATGGCAGGGGGGTTGGAACTAGATGATCTTTAAGGTCCCTTCCAACCCAAACCATTCTATGATTCTATAATTCGCATTATCAGCTTAACTTTCCATCACTTTATTTCCTCATATCACTGAGTAGTCTGGAGAATCTATTTAAGCCAGTATGAAAAGAAAATAACTAGGGAGTGAAAACTTTTAATGATGTATCAGTATTGTCACTTAAAAATTGGGGTTGTTACTGTTTAAATTATTTTCATACAGAACAACTAGACTCTGAGGCTGTTAGGAATATCATGCACATAGATGTTGTCACTGTCAGAATGAATGCTCACCTCTGACTCAATTTACTCTCTTGCCAGAAACAGGAGGAAACTGGTCACGGGTGATTCAGTTTGTCATTTGCTCTTTTTCTCATCACACCATGAAAATTCTCACACTACCATTCTATTACTAGTTACTTCGCCATCAAACAAAAGGTCGGAACAGCTAAAATATTTTCTTTTGACAAGGGCACAAACTTCAAATGGCCAATCAGGTCGGTCTCACAACCAGAAGCTGTGAGCAGAACTTGATCTTGATTATGTCTCTGTTAAAGAATTCCCTGCAGCTCCAAGCTCAGTAGCATCATCTCCACATCTTAATTCCCTACCACAGAAGCATCTAATAATTGTCCATTTTGCTTCTTGAGTACAGAAACAAGTTCTTTCAAAAGTAGCAAGTCCAAAGCACACTCAGACCTGTTAGGATCAACATGGACTACAACAAGCAGTATCTCCTAGCTTGCAGGGCACACACCTGATGTGCACCACAATCATAGCTCTCTTCCTCTATCCTTATAGATCCTGTTTCACTTTACATGAAAAAATGCCACCTGAAAATCTAGCTGTACAGGGGATTCTCAAGCCTGACCACTTGATAAAATCTTGGGATCCAAGCAACAATATCAAGCAATTCCTACTTCTTACATTTTGCCACAAACTGGAACAATTACTAAATCAATGGAAACATACATTGAATAATTTGGATAAAATTAGTGGCCAGTACATGTTGTTGCAGAGCAGAAAATACACAGGAGCAGAAAAATCCATAACGTGGCATCTCTGTCCTTCTGCCTTGTCTCCCACCACCACTCTTGGTGCCACCTCAAACTTTGCTGCTGATTTGGTGGAAGTTTCAACACCATCAATTGAAAGAGGCAGAGTCTGCACACACACCACTCATTTTACAAGCTTTTGCTCTGCAGTAAGATCTAGAGCATTTACTGCATGAATTGTGTGGAAAAAAAAAAAGAAGAGGAAAAACTTGTAAAAATGGAGGTTATCCAAGATTAAACAATTAAAACTTACAGAAGACTTTATAGTACCTAAACTTCAGACACTAAGAATCAGGTAACACAACCTACCTCTTAAAATAAATGTTTTCCATTTATTCCCAAATGGGGCCCATTTGTGAACTATCATAAGCCCTTTAAATAGTCTACACATATGGCAGTCACCTATAAACCTTACATTTACCTCCACTGGGATTTAAAATTCAATAGTTGTTTCTTATTCTAAGAACAAAGAAAAAGTACTACTGACACTTTAATTGCAATCTCTTTACAAACTGTTTTATGTCCTTTTCTTGACTTAATTACCTTGCTTCATGCAGGTTCACATCAAATCCTTAACATCATTTTACTACTTCAGTGCTTTATCTCTGTTTATTTTGCACATTAAATACAAATTCTCATTTACAGTGCTTTTTGGTTTACTTGCTTAATTTTAGCTTCATTAGCAGGATCCAGCTAAGTAATTCATAATAGCTACCAAAAAAATCTCAAATGTTATTCAGTTTCAAAGAATGATTAAGCTTAGACCTTCAGTTCTGTAAATTAATAAAGTTAATTTCTTCAGGACCAAAACAACTACTTATTTATCTAAGAGAACTAAAGAACTGCAGAACCAGGTGCAAGGTTTTTTTTCCCTCTATTATCTACAAACTCTCGAACATGTTTCTATTTCTTCCTAACTACCAGCTATAAATATAAACTGCATTGTAGCAAAGCTTTTCCAAAAGTAGTGTAACAGTCTGGTAACTGCAAAGCCTTTTGGCTTGAAGTTATGGGGCTCTTCAAGTGGGTCACATCCAGCCTGTTCACATACAACACCTGAACTGGAAGTGAATGATTGACTGCAGTGTTATGATTTTTCACTGCAAAGTTCACTCCTCAGCTTTCTATTTTTATGTTATATTAGTTTTATACTGAGAGGATTTAAGGGAACACATTACCTGTTAGGTGACTGAACTTCACAAGAACATTTCTGACCTGTCCTACAACTTGATGTGACCAACATTCTGAGACTCCTCTTTAGGAAAAGCATAAACAGGTTGAATTAAAAAAGATGCTGTTACACCCCTACTACCTAACTGATGTTGTCTTGATGTACCTCACTTTTCAGGTACATAAAGTATGCTTCTTCCTCAAGTATTACAAATAGTTTTGCAGAAAGAGGTGGGCTGACAAGGCATACCATCATGGGAAAAGTTAAAAAGCCTGTGGAAGCCTCACAATCTGCATCCACATCACCTCTATCTCTGCCCCCAGAGTTAAATCCTTCCCAAAACAAACTAGTTGAGACTGAAAATTATCTTCTTTGCATGAGCCAGGATTCTGCAACGCACAAAACTATCCATCACTATAGCAGGTTGCTTGAACTCATTGACCACTCAAATTGTCTGGGAGAAAAACCTATTGGTTTCTATACATTGAGTTGGAAGGATAATATAGTACCGGCGGTTCTCAGAGAATAAACTTTGCAATTCCCTCTGCCAACCTTTTTCCCAGGAGACTTTCCTATGATTAATGATAGTTGAACTAAGAAAAATGAGTGTGAAAGACTATAATGCAGAAGACTAGAGCAGATGCCTCCCCCTCCTTGTCAGATGGAAAACAGGTTGGTGAATAATTAAGTCTTGAAGCTCCAAAACCTCCCTCTCTGGCTAAACTAGAGGTAGGAGGACTAAATAATAAATTCTACCTAATGAGTTACTCTGCATTTCCCCAATCAACTGATCAAATATGAACACCTAGTAAATACACTTTAATTGTCTACATTTAGGCCTGAAGAGAGAATGGATACTCATAGTGTTTAATCATGTAAATTTGAACAAACACTTCGATCAAGCAGTGCTGAATCTCTGCTAGAGAAATAGTAAAGTGGTGGACACATTCCGCATTAGGGAGGAATTGATGTTTATTCCTCATCAATCCTATCTAAGCATAAATATCTGAAGTTTCTCATTTCCAAGTGCTTAAAGAAATACTGAACTACTGCTTAACAGCAGCTTTTGAAGACTACAGATCGCAAAGTTTTTTTCTTGACCCAGAAAAAAGCCTGGGTACTCAATCACCCTGAGGCAGAGACAGTGCTCAAGAACATCAATGGTCATTGCTCCAGAAGACTTCTAATTCTGTGCGATTCACATGATCGACTCAGATGTAGCTGTTTTAACTAATTTAGGGCAATTAACCTTCTTCCATTCCAGGACAAAATCATCCTGAAAAGCTGGGTTTACAACAGGGTAGAAGGAGCTACTCTGTGTCCATAAAGTTTGATGTGTTTTGGTTTTGTTCTTGTGTGGTTTATTTTTAATAGATATATGCAAAAGCTGGGATTATCCCAATTACAGTATAAGAAAAGTCACTGACAATTTTCCTTAGAGCAGTCTGTTACAAATGCCAAGGGCATTTTCTACAATTTAAGAACATTCTTGCCAGTTTTATTCTAACAAAAGAGAAACATTGATAAATGGTTATCTTGGAGCACAAATAGAACAGAATTTTTAAGGCTGTCTCATAAAAAAAGTTTGCATCAGATCACCGAAGATGCTTTCTGTTTGTCAAAGAGCAAAATATCACAGCATATTTTTTTACTCCCACATATTTACTACTTAATGGGCAACATTTCACAGACAATGTTGCCATATCCACATGTACCAGCAACTCTGAAATTGAAGCAGCTGTTCTGCAAGGAGTAGGAAATAGGTTAGGGATATAATTTTTGTAAGACTGCTCATCTTTTGGCAGGAATGCTTTTCCCCAAGGAGCAAGTCATTTACATGAAAAACATGGACATAATGGAGTCAAATAGGCTTCTGTAACACAAGTTACTTTGAATCTCATGGCAAATCCCTACTCAGTTCAATTTTTCCTATCTTTCCGATACTGAGTTATATATCTGCTCCCCTAAAAGATTAAAAAAAGTTAAAAACAGAGAAGACAGTTAAATATAAAATAATTTAAATCAATAAAATATGTTCTTTGTGGCTGTTCTATTGACAGAAGCGTTCTGTTCTTTCTCTCCTTAACCTCACTCAACACTCTGAAGAAATTTTAGGGCACAACAAAGATAGCGACTTTGTGACGGCAGCCTAACCACAGTTCACAATCAACCACAAATGCAAATTAAATTGGGGAGCAGAACTTATTTGTTTGTGAGTAAAGAGTACCCTCTACTGGTTTTAAGTGATATTGCAATTTCCTCCTGCCTTACGGTCCTTATTTAATTGAAAGAAAACATCCACCGAGTAAATGCGAGCTCATACAACCCTTTTGTGTAATTTGATATAGTAGAAGACTGCTCTAAATTATTTTTTAACTTCAGGAAATAAAGGAAAAGTGATAATAACATTAATGGTTTTGTCACTCCTNAGCTCATACTTTGTGTAATTTGATATAGTAGAAGACTGCACTAAATTATTTTTTAACTTCAGGAAATAAAGGAAAAGTGATAATAACATTAATGGTTTTGTCACTCCTGCTCTTCTGCAGCTGTGCTTCATCCAGCTCCTTCTCCATTTTCTCTCTTTCTAAATTCAAATCGTTTAGCTCTTGATCGGTCCTTTTAATCCTCCTTTGTAGTTTACGATTCTCAGCATCCTTTGTAAGGTTTTCTGAGCGCAGCTCTGCTAAGAGGGTCTCCTTTTCCATCAAGAGCGCTTGATAATCCTCAGCACCCTAGAAGACAAAACAGCATTCACATTCTAGAAGGGTACTTTGCAGAGACTGAAAGGCTTTACTCCTGCTGCATCCAAACCCACTTCCCCACACTTCTCTCCAGTACCTTCAAAAGTTGTGGTGTAAAAATATAGTGAAGTGACAGTTACTCACACAAGGGAAGATGCTGCACTGAAATTTTTCTCAACTGGTGTAAGGCAACTTCGAGTGACATCCAGAATAGGGTAAAAAAAGTCTTAAATAAGTAGTATCTAAATACCGAATTCTTAGGAATTAGATAAAGGTTGACCTGCAGATGAGTTCATAGTGCGAAAGAGACCACACTACTACTATTGGCTCCCAAAGCTATAATTACATAAACCTTTCTACACTTGGTAACTACATGACTGAGTCTTGATTCCAACTGACCCAAGTCATAAAGCACCTTAATGCAAGATTCACAGCCTCTCATAAGTACTAGCTAGTTTTATCAGACTATTTTTTTAAAAAATTATTTCTAAATGAGTCGACAAACATTACAAGAAACATTATGCTTTATATGTTAATATCAATTTCTACTTTCTCACATTTTAGATTTTGAGACTTTTCTGATATATAAATTATAATCAGAAAGTACTTTCTCCTCATCACACATGAAAGCATCACTAAATCCCATTTTCACAAAAAACATTCCACTGTTTTGTAAAACAGTGGTTTTGTATTTTTTATATAAATAAATCTGAACAAATACCTCATATCCAGTTCAAGTCTTTCTAACTTGAAGAGCGTGTTGTTAACACACTTTTAGAAGAAAAACCAAAACATTCTTAGCTCAATAAAGAAGGCTCATAGTGATGTCAGCTCCACAACTATGTGTGCCTTCATTTTTAACTCATTTTGCTTTTACACATTTCTCCCTAATTCTCAATTATTACAGAAGAAAAATTCCCTCATGAATCCAGACAGCCAGTCTGAAATTTTTAGATTCTATCATTTAAATAATTCCATTTGGGGATTTTGTTTTTCAAAGAAAGAAAGATTAAACATTTAAAATAATATCTTAACTATTTTCCATTCCTCAGCTTTCAAAGATACAAAGCACTACCATCTGCATGGATTACAGAGAAAAGAACAGTGATGAAACAAGCCACATTAATTGCTTATATCCTACCTTGAATTTTTGGATGTGAGCTTTGTGAGTTGCTTCTCTTGCCTTGGCCAAGGAGGCATTTAGCTCTTCAATTTCAGAACCAAGCTCCTCATTCTGTAAGTAAAATGAATACTATGTTATTTCCAGGGGAGGCTGATTCAGTAATAGCTATTCTGTATCATCATCCATTCATCCAACTAGACAAAATATAAAGAACAAAAACATCAAAAGATGTGATAATAAATCTCGTATAAAGAAATTCTTGTTCTTATACAGCACTCATTCAATCGACTATTGCTCCAGTTAAATATTTCTCATTCTTCCACAGAACTTTGGCTGCTGTTGACCCCTCCTATTTTAGTTGTCTTTATCACAGCTCCATTCACTCAACAAGATAAAATATTTCTCATACCTGCTAAGTGGTGCTGAGAGCTGATAAAAATCAGTGTGCAACTGAAAACATTTTTCCTCCAAGTTCTTAAGGGAGAAAGAATCAGCTAAGTACCTTTTTCCTCTCTTCCCCAGCCCAAGACCCAAAAGTCTAGATAAAGTGAAGTGCTTACAGATACGACTGCAGTGATTAAAGGACCCGCTAGAAGCCTCCTAATGGTTACAGTGATATCAGTCAACCCCTGCCACACACACAATGCATACACTTCCCTCCCAATGATAGTTCTACAAACCAGCAGGATCGCCATCATCATACCTCTTTTTCCTTTGCTTTTAGTGCCACAGTTAGGCCTTGAATGGTTTTATCCCTTTTCAAACCATTCTTCTTCTCAACAGCAAGCTCATTTTCTCTGTCTTGTAGCTCCTCTTGAAGCGACTAAATTAGATTACATGAAAGTTGCATTAACTTCCTACTAAGAGATGCTACAACTGCACATTAGTAAGGACAGTCTCTCAGAGTTCTACTTTACTACTCTGAGCACTACAAAATACAGTCCCAAAATGAGCATCACCATCTTAAAGATGCGCCTTGAATACAGTACTTAAGAAACCATGAGCTGGTCTTGAGCATCAGCTTCAAAATTTGATGAGCATGTCTACCAGCTTTATTCAAAATTGCTTCAAAAGCAGAGTGAGCCTTCTTGTCATCCAACATAAAAGAGAATTTACCAGAGGACTTGCTTGGCTCCCCTTTGAGGGGAGCTCTTTGAGTCCTCTCTGTATCTATGAATGAATAACCAAAGAGACCCCGACATGCACTCAAAGTGCTTGAGGAAACAGAAACAGGATTAGGACTTACCTGAATCTTTTTTTCAAAGGAATTCCTCTCATTTTTAAGTTCCATTCTAATAGCCTACAAGAACAAAGAGTTGTTACATTCAAGTAAAAACAAATTTAACTCACAAAGCAAAAGGAACTTAAAAACCAGAAGGTGGGATGAGTGGGGGGTACTTAGTCTGCACCTCAAAAATTTAACATTTGGCATTCAACACTTGGCAGAAACGTATCGAATCAACACCTTTCTGTAAGTCTACAAATTATCTGGGCACAGCATGAGCCTGTCCAAATTAAGACAGCCAAAACAAAAACGACCCACAAACAACAGAGCATGTTCTTCCATGAGATAGGACAACTGTACTTGCCAAGTTAATAAAAATGCATTTTTATGTGACATTTATGTATCAGCAAGATGCTTCCATTAAGAGAGATTTTAATTAGCACTTTTCCTTGGGGAGGTAACCAACTATTTTTTTTTAAGCATTCATATATTAAAAAAATGAGTTGTGCAAAGGTATTGATCAATTTTTTTCCTCCAGTGCTGCATCTCACAACAATACAATTTGTTCACCTCCTGTGAAATGATTAAAGATGACCCTGTCCCTGTCTTCACCTTGACAAACAAACACAAAAGTTTAGTAGTTCTTCCTGACACTGATTGAATTGTAAAGAAACCCAGACCTGAAAATTTTCAATTTCAATAAGCAGTCCAGCCATAGGAAGTTCTCTTGCCTATTCTTGGCACAAACAAAAAAGTATTTAGGTATTGATCAATATTAAGTTATAAATTAAAAGAGAAGAAAATGTCTCAGAAGCATGACAGCATCCATGATTACATTATTAATTCTGCCAGCTTTAATTTACTGGTTGAATAACCAATCAGACAAAATAAAAAGACAAGACTTCAAAACTATTTCTAACTTTCAAGACATTGGTCTTCCCATTTTAAGAGTTAAGTGAAATAAAAGACTGACTCTTAGCATCATTTGTGGGCTAAATCCTAGACTTGCCCTTTTTTCATGAGACTTTTTTTTTTTTAAGGTTACCTCCCCTACCACAGCTTCTTCATCACAATAGATACTTCTCAAAAAATAAAACTCTCAGCTCAAGTTCTTAACTCCTACAGAAGTCACGTCACCTATTGCAGGATCTATTAGCATCTAGCATTTTTTATGCATACTTCTAGAAAGCAATTGCACAGCATCAATAATAAAATACAGCCATAATGTCAATGTGAAACATGACCTTTCATGGAATCAGTGGTAAGCGTGGATAACAAGGATGAATATTGACTGCCAAACCACAAGAGAAGCAATGAATGTTAAGGGAATACAGAAGGGAATAACTGTAGAGAAGAGTATTTTTAAAAAATGGGCTTAAGTCACACACATACTGTCACGTACCAAGCCTTTACAATCCTGGACCACAAGACATTTACAGGATATAACTGTTCAGTTGGTTTCCTCACCTCTATCTCACTATCTTTTTCATGCCTCAAAGCAATGGTAAGTTCTCTGATTTTTTCTGCTGATAAGCTCCCATCACAAGATCCACTCTGAGACTTTTCCTCTTCAAGGTGTTGAATTCTAGCTTCTTTACTTTTCAGTGACAGATTCAGTTGCTCTATGAGTCTAAAATTATAAGATTTTTAATATTAATCTTGCATCATCTACCACCAATTCTCCAGTCATTGCAGTAAATCTTGCAGACAACCTTCCTAGGTCAAGACTCCAGGCAACACTTGTAAAACATAAGGGAGTACTCAAATAACCCCTTCTCTCTCTCCAGAGAAACCCAAAAAGGTAACTGTAAAGCAAGCAAACAGGGCTGAGCTATCTATACAGTTGCTCATTCTTATTTTCTTCCAACACCATTTCAAATGTCAACACTTAAGCTTGAATATTTTAGTTATATTTTCCTTCATAACACATAGAAAAGCTTATCCATCTATCCCACTTCTTAGCACATACAACACTATATCCTTACCAAGGCCACCAGTCATGTACCTAGTTTTTATTTATGTTTGTATCTAAGCTGGTTCTTGTTTCACAGCAGACAAAGTTTTTCAGTGCTACCTTCTTTGGTCAACACACATCTTGACACCTTGAACTGATAAAAGTTATAGCACTAGAAATGAGGGCTATACGTGAAAACTTTCTGACATAAGACATCGGTTGTGATTCTCTTCATTTTTGTAGCCCAGAGGGTGAAAGCATCTTTTCAGCACAATATGAATTCCAGATGTGCTACTCCCTGACAAGTATGAAGCACTGCACATTAATATTTTAATCACTTCAAGAAGTCAGACGTTCTCTTTCTCCATTAGCACTACATTTTTCTGGTTCTGTGAATGCACTGATCTACCAACATGTAACTATAGAAGATCCCACAAACACTGGATCACAGGGGACAGGGGAAAGAAAGAAAACTGAAAGAAAAAAAAAAAAAAAGAGAGAGAAGATCCTCATCATAAACCACACAGCCTTCACTTTAGTGATTCAGTCCTGCCAATTTGTTTCCACACTTTTAAGCTCTGTTTTTACAGAAGTTACAGAGCTGGCAACTCGGTTACCTCTGAAAGATTTTACAACTCCTTCCCAACTCAAGTCACTCAGAAGGGCAACTGAGTTCATGTAGATGACTAACAAAAAGAGGAAGATAAGAAAGGGAAAGGAGGGAGACTTGAGAGCCAGGTTATAACTATAATTTAGTGATCATAACCTATTGAAACAAAAACTATCAGAACATGTTCATGATCTTATGCCACTGTAGATTTCAGAATCATGATTTTTAACCTGTATGATTTTACAAATACTGTCTGGAAAACACTACAATTCTTGCTTCGATCCAACTGTAAAAAAGAAAACCACAAAAAACTATAAAATGAAAGCCTCAGGTCCACATAAATGTTACCAGGGAAGACCATTTATACAGTTACTCGCAGAGCAGTTACCTGCAGGGTTTAGCAACAGAGAAGCAGGAAAAGACACTCCAAAGTATAAGGAATTATCATGATCTTTCAATTGCTACTCCAGGCTCAAATCCTAAACTAACTAAGCTTTACCCTATATATCTTAAAAATTAAACAAATTAATAACAAATTATCTCCAAAGTTTACACATTTTCCCCACCTATAGTTATTAAAGGACTCAAACACCCTTCCAACTACCTGTCAAACAAAGCAAGCCAGAGCTTTGCAAGGCACAATCAAGCTACAAATCTCATATATACCATGTTTCTCTTCCTATCAGATGTACCAACCCCAGCAGATACATCATATGGACCGAAAAGTACATAAAAACTGTGGAAGTTAAGTGAACAGAAAAGTTCTATTCAGTGATGGTTCCAAGAAAGCAGCAAGCAGGAGATAAGCTCACAAAGTTACAGAAATGCTTTAAAGCAGGACATGTTCATGTCTCATGCATAATGATTCTCTGCTGTGTCAGTTTCATAACTGAATAGAAAAGATGGGCAGCACCACTCACTCACGTATCAATGGTTAGGATCAAACTATTAAAACCTACACCCACATGGAATCTTCACCCTTTGAAGAATTCTAGAGGCTTGAAACATCACCAGCCAAAGTTCTGACCTGTCTTTCTCAGCTGCTGTAATCATATCCAGATCCTTTCCAGGAGCATTCATAATTGAAGAAAGTTTCTGCTCAGCAGCTATTCTCAGAGCTTTCTCCTTCTCTGTCATTGCAATGGCTTTTTCCACATCACCTTGGGCAGCTTTAAGACTCTGTAATTAAAACACACAATCCTGATGCCTGTAAGAACAAAATGCTTGCAAAATTTTTCAATTACTGAATTTCCTTCTACCAAACATCTGTTGGCATGTTTAATTTAACAAATTCAACCAAGTATTTTAAGTGCTGTGCAAACATTTCTGAACTCTTGTGTTTCTGCTTTTTCAAAATTAATTCATTTTCTGCGGTACAAAAAGAAGAGAAGTTTGTTTCAAAAAAATTAAAGAAATAACCAAATTATAACATAACTGGAACCAACAGTAACCCTATTCTGTGGCTTTCTATTTAGCAACTATAATTTGGCTTTGTCCCACTGTCCTCCCACTACCATAACAAATGGCTACAGGTTAAATTAAAGAAGTTAAAAAAAGGCTCTTTCATTCCATCAGAAATTAAATAAGTATTCTTATTCATAGTATCACTGTAGCTAATTGGAACTCTTCCCTACATCATTTATAATATTTTGCAGTAATTGATAAGTATAAATCTGACATTTTTCTCTAGAACAGCAATGGAAATGGAAATAATACCCAGAGACTCCAGTCAACTTCCTCTAGTGACCCAATTCATAGAAACAGGGGACACCAGAAAAAGCAGACTACGTATGCAAATTTTTTTTAAGATCTTAAATTTTGTACAGCTTTCTGGCTGTGCTAACTCTATTTTACTTTCTACAAAATAAAAGCTTCCCTGTAGCCCAAAAAGTAACTCCCCTTTCTCCTTTAAGATGATACGAAAATGAGGCAGGGTGAACAAAAAGTCCTACCACTCATCCCCACTCTTCTATAAAGCTGTCCTGCAAGCATTGACCTCTCAATAAAAACTCTGAAAGAAATGAACCCTTGTTAGCATTACCTGGATCTGTATCACTACATAGTGCTATGTAAACAAGGGACTAACAGTACTCAGCAGCATTCGCATTCATAAGTGTAATAAAATTAATGATATAGGTTAAAACTATCTTCAGGCTACAGAAGTATCACGTCATCAAGTCTCAGACAATGGTATAAAGTGAATACTTATTTCTAACTATTCAGTTTCAGATGCTCACCTCTTCCAGAAGGTTTACTCTGCTAGTCAGGGCTTCTTCCATTTCTTGCATCTTCTTTTGTGCCTCCTCTTTCACATGCTGTATTTCGGCATCACTGCCCTGGGCCAGGCTTTCTACTGCCTTACTGAAAGGCCATAACAGAAAGAGAAATCCCATTACATATCAGGGTGGAAGACATTTCAAGTGAAAGCTGTACGTGTCTTCTATTTTATCTGTACTTGCTTGTCACTTTAAGGTCAAATACAAACATCTATAAGCTACAAAGGAAATTTGATTATATGGTCTGAAAGTTCCACATGCAAACTTTGTCACAGTGGATAAGCAAGTACTTCATATGTATGATGAGAAAGTGAAAGGTTGCCTTCATATTTTTAAATCCTGTAAATACAGCATCAAGCCTTTGTTAGAGTGGCATTTTCTAGAAAAAGGAACATTGGTTTAATTTTCAGTAACTGTTAATATATTGTAAGAAAAGAACAGCCAGTGCTTTCTCACTAAACAAAAGATCATAGAGTTGGAAAGGACCTTCAAAGGGACATCTTGCCCTAGATCAGGTTGCTCAGAGACTCATCAAACCTGGCCTTGAGTGTCTCCAGGGATGGGTCCCCCACCACCTCTCTAGGCAGCGTGTTCCAGTGCCTCACTATTCTCATGGTGAGAAATTTCTTCCTAATGTTTAATCTGAGAGCCTGCTCTGCTCTAGTTTAAAACCTTTGCCCCTTATCACTCTGGCATGATCACTTGCTTATGATTTCTCCCCATTTTGCTCCCATTACAAATTGTTGAAAGATTTCATTCAAAGAGGTGCAACAGTTTGAGAAATACCCTGGTACTTACGAGGCTTTGATGAGAAGTTTCTCTCTCTGCTGCAGATCTCGCTTCAGACTTTCTATCTCGACTTTCAGCTCAATGTTCTAGGACAAAAAAAAATGAAAGTGTCCAGAGAGAATTGAGAGGACACTCCACCCAAATTTTTTTTGGCAATCTGTGGATTACTTTCTGCTTGCAGCAGCAAATATGAAGTATCACTGGGCTAAAAACAGCGTAGAGACATTTTAACTTTTAAAGGACATATTTCACAAGGTTCAAGACATGAAAAATTATCAAAAAACATATTTAGGAGCCCTGTATTCAAGCAATATCAATTCCCTCCACACTTAACTACTACAATAGGGAATAGTGTGGATCCCCTTGGGGATGTTTCTAGAGCTTCCATGCTTGTTTTTTCTTTGAGCTACGAGATATTTTTCTTCTTGTTTTCTTTTAAAATCCTGACTGTATCAGCTACTGAGGCTTTTAATAATCTTAACATCATTTTCTTATAGCCTGAGGAAACTACTTATGACATAAGCACACACTGTACAAAGAACTCCCTGGCCTGCAAATTGGTAGATACCATTTCAAGACATTAACAATCACAAAACAAATACCAGTATAGAAGATCAGGATGGAAGATCCATCATCAATTTTAAATTGAAACCATCAATGTAGAATATTTCCTATCACCTCTAAACTTGAAATAACAAGGATGCGCAAGAGACACAACTCAAATCCTTCTTCCAACTTAAAAAGAAACCAGTTTTCTCTAAAAATGACAAAGGAATTGAATAGTGTTCTGGAATCCTGTGTAAAATCACATTCTTTGAGTTTAGAGTAATAAAACTAGAAGCTAAGCCAGGTAACCCTCCTACAAAACAAACTCTTCAAATTCTGAAAACCCTATGAGATTATTCTATGTGCATACTATTTTGTATATTTCTTCAGTGGGACCATCAAACTTCTGCTGCATTCGCTCCTCCAGAAAGTATATACGAAGCTTCAAGTTGAAGTTCTCTTTTTTCAGATCACTGATTTGCTGTGAAAGAAGAGAGGGAAGTTACATCATGTGTTTCAAAACAAGGAAAATAAAGAGCAGAAACAGCTATCATCTGGTTTTGGTTTCTGCAGTGCAAGATTAGAATTCAGCCCTCTGGACATGGCTAAACTTATATATAAGTGTGTGGGACTATAAAGCTGTCAAGGCTGAGAGGGGGAAGGGTGTTGTTTTGCTTTTTTTAAAGCTATATAAGCACATTGGCACACACAAAATCCATGCGTTTGTGGAAGATTTAATCATTTAACATGTACTTATTTTTAGCCCTGCAAAACTGAGACAGCAACACTTAATAATTATTAAATAGCATTGTTAAAAATTATATAATACATGTTGTTGTGCAGGCAGTGCTCTATAAAATATTCCTTAAGCACTAAAACATTGTTTTGGCTTTACACAAAAAGAATCCAAGAGTTTTTTATACTTTATTAAGTAGTTCTTTTTGTCAAGTAATTCTTCGTTCTATAAACTAGAACTTGAACAAGATAAAAGACATCATGTGAAATAAAAGTATTTTCTTGGCAGAAGCTTGGGATGGTGGCCTTATACACTGAGAGAAGATCCACAAGCACACAAGGCATGCAAGCTAAATCCAACATTAATAAAACCTTTATCCCATCCCTTGTTTCATAGTGCAATTCTTGAGGAAAAATTGCTTATAATTTTTAACCTTCCTGGTAGAAGTAGTAACATAGTTGATGGTTTCATTAAAAGAAGAAGTCTCCCTCTAAATTCTTTTAAGAGGCTAAGCATAAAACATTCATTCAAATAAGACTTTTGTCCCCTACCAGATGCTTTCAGCAAAAGGGAATCTAATATGTTACAGAGCTACCAATAAAATGTTTATGGAGGCTTTTCCAGAACAGGATAGTACCACTTGTAAAAATTATTAGCAATACAATTCTTAAAATATTTGGCTCATGAAACCTAGGATTATTTTCTGTAACTCCACTCAGAACCTCCATCTGCAAGTAATTCTTCAGTTTAATAATCTTTGCCCAGCAAGATGCCTCATCATTATTCATCCAAGCATATATCATTCAAGCAACCAAGAATACACTTGACAACACAAACTTTGTGGCCTATTCACATACCCTGAAGAAGCCTGTCCTTAGAAGTACCAGCAATACATATATTTAACCAAAAGCCTTATTTGGAGTAAGCAAAATAATTAAAGATTTTAGATTAATTAAGGCTGCAGAACTGGGCTAGATCCTGGCCAGTTCAGCATTATGTTCAATTAGGGAGAGAAGGCCTTATAGACTTTGGTGTGTTGGTTTGAGTTTGGGTTTGGTTTTTTTTAAGCTGTCAATAAATCATTCCTGTCAGTCAGCCTCTGTTCATTCATTCAGCAAAATGTCCAAGTGTCAAAGACACTCTGAAGATGTACCAGTTGAACTTGATTATAGTTGTCACACATTCAATACATTTCTGAGTGGAAAAACCAAAAAAACACACAAGCTCAATCTCAAAAGAACCTGGTTTACCTCATTTCTACCCACATTTATTTCTGTGGCAAGAGAATTAAATGGAAGAGTTTAAGGGTACTCTTTTCAAAAGGCAAACAGAACAGACTATATGCAATGACAAACCAGAAAGTGAAACAAGCACCTCTGACATTCAGTTTCTCAGAGGAAACTTCATTCAGACAGACCACAATTTAAAAGTTACAGGTCAATGAAAGACAACATGTAAAATGCAAACAAATTCACAATGGAAAAGGGATCTTAATGGCAATCCACTTGACTGACGTATTTAAAGACAGGATCATAATTGTTCTGTGAATTTTGATTTCTGCATTTAAAAAAAGGAACAAAAAAGAGAAACAGTAGAAACACCTCTTTTTTAAAAAAAAAATGAAGACACTGATATACTCTCTACACAGAATACTGCACAGCATGGCAGCAAATACCACTTGCCTAGCCCAGTTTAGCTCCTTTCCAAGTCTGCATAGAGCCAATTTTATGCAAAATTGTATCTGTCAGCAGAGGCTGTGGTTTCAAGACACATCAGTTTTTGCCAGCAGAGGCCATTCTGCAAGACAGCAAAACTCCAAGTGGATTTGGGTAGATAATATTCCTAAAAATTATTACTCAGTTCCATAACTTGATACCCATCATCTTTTCTATTCAAAAACATCTAATAAACCAGAATAAGGTTCTCAAGGAAAGATGCCTTTCACTTTGTCCGTGTAATGACATTTTCTATCACAAGGTGGTTCCCTCTCACATTGCAAGAAAGCACACAATAAATAATAATAATAAAAAAATCTGTGTCTCAAATCATATCTAGCTCAGCATCTTCCCCAGGTCTAAACCTAGATCCACCCTTTAACCCATTCAAGAGTCACAATACGCACCCCATTCTCTGAGCTACAAGGCAAAGAGCCCACTCTTTTCATTACCACATTTTCATATTCTGTTTAAGTAACACTGCCTCAAAGAGCGATAAATTTGTGCAGTAATCTACCTATACATAAACAATCTCTCAGCAGGAGATAGAGGAACTTTACCTGCTAATTTAGGTTTGTTCTAAAGTGGGCTAAGTGTGGCCCAAAAGCTTATTTCAATGCACCCACTAACAGTAGAATAACAAGAACGTAAATGCTCCCTTTCTCAAGTTCAGTCTTCCAGCTACCAGCAATATTAAAGACTCAAAAACAAGTTACACAAAGATCTCTGTGTTTAAGTGTGTTCCCCCTTTGCTTGAATGGATTTTTGAGCTTCATTGTACTGTTGTGTCCATAAAAGCCTTTGAGATGTTTTACAGCTCAGTTTCAGGGTCAGTATGAAGCAGGAAGCCACAGGTACGCAGGGAGAGCTCTTCCTCTCTACACCACATAGAACAAACAACAACAGAATCTTCCTCCTTTCTGAAGCTTTTTTCCCCTGTGCAAAACATTGCCAGTGAAAAACCATTTGCAGAATGTGTATTCTAGACTGAACTTTTTGGCACATCACAGTAAAGGGCTTGAAGCACCTACCAGTGCCAAGGCAGTGCCTTTCTGCCCCAGCCAACACACAGAAAACAAAACAAAAGGGAAACTGAAATTGTTACTGACTGTAAGAAACATCCTTCAGAAAGGCTTCCCAAAACAAGCTTTAAATTGTAATCAAAGAGTTTAGCCTTCTCCTCTAAGGGACATAAGGCCACAAGAAACTGAAAGAGTTTAGAAGAACAACTCATTTTCAATATAACAAATGCTACAAAAGGTAACAGCAGTTACAGAAGCACATGGAATACTACAGCCTTGACCCGTAGCAGTCACCTCAGAGATGTTCCTTCACAGAAGTTAAGCTTCAGTGGAACAGTATAAAGCTTTTCACATGGAAGCTGTCCTGCAAAACAGCTTCACTCCAGTGTCATCATCATTCAGCATGTAGAAACAATTGGCTTATTCAATTTAAATTACATTAATAGATTTTCAAAAAAATCTAATGCCTCCTTTTATATTCTAGTAAGTGTAAAAAACAGTTTTTTCTAGAGAGCTGTCACAACATTAGATCATTACAGCAGAAGTATTCCAAACACACTCATACATAATTATAGAGGTAAAAGGTATTATACAGCAGTCACTAAATTAAAAAGTCAAATCCTGTATTAGTCTAAACGAAAATAAATTTGATGCTTCCTTGAAATAAATCACTTGCAGACTTGCAAACCAAGTTGTGCTTCTGGTGATTACATGAACTTTTGAGCAGAGGGGATCAGTTTTTGTTTTCCAACTTAAGAGCAGCAGTTGGTTAGTCTTAACCACTAAATTTTTCCTCACTTTTTTGGATACAATATGAAAGAAACAGAGTCTCAAAGCACAGACTGCCAGCTACTCACATCCCCAAGAGATTTCTGTTGACTGACACAAATGAAAAACCTGACAGGAAGAGTCAACACCTCAGCCAGCATGTTAGAAATACCTCAGCCATAAATCTGTCACCATGACTTGTATTAAAAGTCTACTTACATTTTCATAGTCCTTCATAGTCCGAGCTCTAGTTGGTGAGACTGTCTCGACTGTCTCTTCTGTCACATCTGGTAACACTGGACATTTAAGAAGACAGAACAAGTTCAGACAGCAGAATCTCTAAGTGGGGCTTCAATTTTGCAACAGCAAAGGTCTGTGCAAATCTAAACATAATAAAAGTACATCTTCTTTTGGGAAGTGAGGGACACAATTTTTTTTGGTCCTTGTTTACATTATGTGTTAGTGCTACCACATAGTTAGCAGCTGGATCTCTTTCTGATCACAATAAATTGTCAATCACTTAAAGCTCGAAAATTCCAACATCACTCACTTAAACCAACTGAAATTAAGCCATGAAGGTACACTTCCAAGAATAAATCCTTGGAGCAACAGCAAGGCACTCCCATATTAGAATTAAGTCCTATTAAACTATTTGAAAGCAGTTCGTATCTTTCAGCACCATATTTATCGATCACAGTCTTGCCTCTACCCTAAACCCAGGGAAGACAGATACAATGGCCAGTTTCTAGCTTCCAAAAGTGTCATTCCCATTGAACATACACATACTTAAACTTCTGTTTGCACAAATGTTTTGTAACAGCCACATTGAACAGGACTGTGTAAGACAATCATAGAATGGTTTGGGGTGGAAGGGACCTTAAAGATCACCTAGTTCCAGCCCCCCTGCCATGGGCAGGGACACCTCCTGCTAGACCAGGCTGCTCAATGCCTCGTCCAGCCTGGCCTTGAACACCTTCAGGGAGGGGACAGAAGACCTCCGAATTATGAGACAACACAACCCACTATTTCCATTCAAATCAGTGAGAGCAAACATTTAATCAGAACAATGAGGCTGGACAAAACATTAAAAATCACATCACCTTAGATATGAAGAATAGGTAGCTGAGGACTAACTCTCATACCAGCCAAAAGAAAATTCCATTTAAAGTACTTCCCCAGTCGTTACACACAGGAGTCTTGCAAATAACCCAAAGAATTCCAGCCAGTGGTTTTTAAATGTTGACATTCTAATTCATTCCATAGAATCACAGAATGGTTTGGGTTGGAAGGGACCTTAAAGATCACCTAGTTCCAACCCCCCTGCCATGGGCAGGGACACTTCACAACAACATAGCTTTCACAAGACAGCCTTCCTAGAGCTCATGCTGAATACAGTAACATCATTTCACAGCTTTGTTATGTTTCTTGTATTTGCTTCCTTTCATGGGCAAATAGATCTTCATAGCAAACTGTCTAATCCTTTTCAATTACATACCTCATCTATACAATGAAGATGGAAATCAAACGAAATCAAAAGAAATCAAAAACATGTATCTCAAATTTCCAAAGGTGGGTTTTAAAATAATAGTATTTAGTCGGTTTAGGTTAAAGCAAATGTCTCAGACCAGTCTGTTACATTGTCATGAGCAGAGCAACACGGCCATCACACAAAAACATACTGAATTACAGCTTTTGTTCAGCAAGAACCAGATCGAAAGCTTCTTAACGCATGAGTAGATAAAAAGCCGAGATAGGAGCCCAGAGCGCGTCTGCGGGCAGGATGTAACTCTGCAAAGCTGAGCTACAAAACCCAACGATGGGAAGCGTATAACTTCCCTAAAACCACCCAAGACATGACACAACAGTATGGCCTTGCTGGATATTTTAAGCATTTTAAGCACAAAATCACTAATCACCTTATGTAAGACCCAGAAGGACCACAGGCAATAGAGACCACAGGCTACATGCTGCTGTCAGTTTCATAGTCTTAAGAAGATGGAAATTAACAAAAAAACCTACACTGCTAGGAGCCATGCTGTCAGTTTCACAGTCTTAAAAAGACGCTGATTAACAAATTAATATTGCTTAAAGCCATTATTTTGCCTTTTTTCCCCTCGGGGCATGAGTTTTTTTCCCCTCGGGTTCCGAGATCCGCAGGGAGTGTAGAAGCAAAGGGGGTCCCCCCGCTACCCGGCCTTACCTTCGCCGCCGGCCGGGCCGTGCTGGGGATCCCCGCGGGAGATGTCGGGCAGGTGGGAGACACTGTAGAAGGAGGAGGACAGCGCTGAGGAACAGAAAGCCCAAGGGGTGCCATCCCCTCTCTCCATGAAGGGCCGGGAGGCCCGGGCCGCCACGCGTAGCAGCGGGGAGAGGGGTGGGGGGCCCTCGCTCGAGGGCACCTCCCACCTACCTGTTCTCAAGCGACAGCGTCAGGTCTTCCCCCTGCAGCGAGTCCATAGCGCCGGCTCCGGCCCCAGGTCCCCGCTGGCCGCCGGAGCCCCAGCTCCTTTGTGCGCGGCTTTGGCGGCTTCGCTGGAATTCAAACCGCCGCAACCGCTTCCGCCATCTTCGCGTCGACGGAGGTGAAGCCGCTGAAGCCAGGGAGGAGGGGCGGAGAGTGCGAACAATGTAGAAATGAAAGGGAGCCGCCACGTTTGCTGCGGGCGGTCGCTGAAAGTGAGCGGGCAGGAGCCATGTTAGGTGAGGGCAGAGCCGGGCTGGTGATGGCCACCGCCTGCCTGGCAAAGGGAGAGAAGTACTTGGGGTGCCATCTTGAGTGAGGGAAACCACGGAAACGTGTAAAGGAGGACAGGCGACGATTTTAAGGCGCCGGCTTTACCAAGGGCGTTCCCGGGCACGGCTGCCATCTTTGGTGAGGGCAAAGGACATGAAAGGACTGAATGGTGAGGGGATGGGGCTGGCAACCTGCCTGGGTGACAGCAAGTGGTCTCCCAGCCTCCTCCGGGTGCTTTGGGGCCCCGATACAATAAACACACTCTTGGAAGAAGCATTTTCTGGGCTGTGCTGAGATCCAAGCTCATCCCAGGCCTGGCAGAGCCGCAGGAGCTGATTCTTTCCATGTCTTTCACGGCACCAAAGCACCATCAGACTCGCAGAGAGAAATAATTACACTTTAGTTTCCCATTCTAGCCACCATTCAGTGGCAGTGGCAGAGGTGAAAATCCGGGAAGGCATCTGTGACAGTAACCTTACCTGCACTGAAGCAAGGCCGAGTTTGAAACAATTCAAGGAGTTTTTTTTCCATAAAGGGAAGATGCAAGCATGGCAGCTCTCCCACTTTTTCAGGGGGAATATGCAATTACATTTAACATTTCTAAACACCGACAGCTAGAAATGCTAAACTGAAGTAAATGCTGCCATTGTTTCTCCTCCTTGGCACCACTGGTCCTGAGGGTGGAGTAGAGAGCCTGGCTGGGGGGGCTCCAAACTTCTGGCTTCTAGTGCTCATGGCACTTAGTTTTAATTCATTTGGGTTGGAAGAGACCTTAAAGATCATCTAGTTCCAACCCCCCTGCCATAGGCAGGACACCTCCCACTAGATCTGCTCAGTGCTTTGTCCAGACTGCCCTTAAACACCTCCAGAGAGGGGTCATCCACAACCTCTTCCAGTGTTTCACTACCCTCACCATAAAGAATTTCCTTCTCAAACATCTTGTGACTGCCACTAAATTGTGCCCAGCAAGGGCAGGATGCAAGTGAGCCCATCCCAAAATAACCCTTCAAGTCATGGCCTGTAAATCAAAAGATGACAACAGCCTCTGTATAGGTTTAAAAACTTCCCTGTAACAAGCTCAACTAGGGCATTGTGCTAGAACTTACTCAGCATTACCTGTAACATGAGGAAGCTCTGTTCCAGTGAGACAGACTGGCTATCACTGGAAAGACCATCTGCTTAAGCCTCAGATTTGGTTTCCTGTTAGATACCAAGTGTCTCACGTTTCATCCCTGTCTCTAGAAGTTTCTTACCTGGCCAGGAAATAGGACATGGATAAAGGCTGACCATGAGCCATGGTAATTTTGTGGGTTGTGTTATTCTGGAATTCCATCGTGTCCCGATAGCTCTATTTTCTCCAGGCACCTGCTTCAGCTGTACTCTACTCAGAACAGATCAATGTTCTGAGCTTGTAAAACACCTAGACTGGTGGTAGAGCCCACTGCAAGCACAGGATGTGTATAATCATGGTGGGCTTTCCATCCCTGCTTCTGCTTTTCAATTTGGTGTGTATAAGTGCATGACAGAGCAGCTGTTAGTGCCCTAAACTGCCAGGAAGTACCAGGCACTACTTTGCCCAGCTAAGCTCTTAATCTCATTTCCTATCCAATTGGACATGCCCGATGCTTTGCACTTGGGGTCTGTGATCCTAAGGGGCATTTGGTCCTTTCAGCTCCCCTATGGCCCCTGAGAGACATTTGTCACCTTACGTGACTGGGTCCCCCTTTGCAGTGGCCTCACCTTCTGCCAAGCTGAAGTTGTTTGCAAAATCAAGTCTGCCATATGGTGCCAGGATCTGATCAGCCCGTCTGAGATATGGCTTTACATGTTTACAGAGCAGATCTTTATACAATGAAGGAGTCTGCTTCCTGAGAGGATGACATCAATTTGCTCTTGTTTAAGGATACAGTAAGGTATTACTTATGTCATGTCATTAAATCAGCATCCATCTGCCACAAGTACAGTAGGGATCATTTACTGCTATGGGCTGCTAAAGCACCACTGTCTTTGCAGAGCCAAAGTGCACATCCCAACATACTGCCTTCCAAAACAAAATCCGCAGGCGCCTCCTTATTAAGTTTGTCACTTTTGAAATGGTTGTTTGATAGATAAAGTCATATAGATATATATGTACATACACAAAGATGTGATGGAAAATTTCCCTGTGTTACTGCGCTGCCCAAAGTTTTAAAATCAGCAGCTGCACCAAGAAGCTGTGAGGAGCAGGAAAGGCTGAGAAACATACTGTTTAGAAGCAGTTAACAACTTGCCTTCTGATAATCTGCTTAATGTTGTTTAACCGTATCTTAATTAGCAGCACATTTGGGGAGATTATGCTAAATCCTCACACCAAGGAGCCGTATTTGAATGATGCTTTACAAGGCAGCCCAAGATCCTTACCACTTCAGGAACAAGGTGCTAAAAACACTCTAGGAAAGAAATACTTCTGGTGAGTGTAATGATATGCATAAGTCTCCCACAAGATCCCAAGGAGAAGCGTGAAAGGCTGCTCTGTGTGCCGTGGCTGAAGGTCGATGATGGCATGAGGAGGTTGGATGTCTCTGTGAGCCGAGCTTGGACGCTCCTTGCCATCCTGTTCTCAAGTCCTTATTCAGGGAATCTAGTTCATCACTGCTATGCCTCCCCATATTAAAATTCATAGCAAAATTCTTTATCAGATAAGTCACAGACAATCAAATTCTCCTGCTAATGCAAATCAAGTCTCAATAAAACTTCTCCATTGTGGCCCCTACTTAAATAGTTAAGGTGTAGTTCTGCGTTTGAATAGCACTTGTATTTTAAGTGCTCAATTGATGTTGACTTAAGGGCCAAAGAGTTAGACATAACATTCAGCAGGAAAAACTAGCCTTTAGCATTTGCATTCACTTCTGTGCCAAAAAAAATCAATTTCCTAATACTGACAAGTGAGAAAGAAATGCAAGTTTTCCACAGGTCCTTTTGCAGACACTACCAGAGCTGTTTGAAACTTATTGACGCCACAGATGGGGATTTCAGAGTGCCTGATAACATGAAATTCTTTTAAAGAACCCATTATGATGAGGAAGAAAAACCTGAAACAATTTCTTCTTCGAATTTCTAGCTTTGTTCTGTACATCTTATTTTTAATGACTGCATCCATCTCCTGCAAAATATGTCTATGTGGATATTACAGACAATAGCAGGGAAATAAGCATTGACTGTCTGGCTACCAGATATATTAATGAAAGCAGCTGAAAGCTGGAACAGCTAATAAACAGACACAAGAGATCATAGGGCTCATTTCTTAGATGGATTTTCTGACACAGAATGTCAACTGTACTTATGGATATCTGATGTGAAAAAAACACTTTTGTGCCATGGTTCTCATGGCGCACACAGGGGCGTAATGAAGGAATAATTCTCTTGGAACAAATATCATTACTGGGATGAGATCAGATTCAATTCTTTAGGTTTCATTCCAGCCTGTCTGCTGTCAGTGGGGAGACTCCTGCTGAACTGTAATGAACACAAAAACAAATGCAAAAATCCAAGTGGCATAGATACAAATTATATACATTTATTTTTATTCATTTTAAATAACATTCTTCTGTATAAATTCTGACATATATTCAAATCATACACTTTTTTTTTTTAGAAATGCATTTGTAAGCATAGCATATGCTTAGGAGATGCCTTATTTGGATGTGTAGTAAGACTGATGGGTTTCAGTTGGGAGCAAGTACAACTTTTAAGGCCCACATTTTTCTTATTTTAATCCATTCCTCTGACACATGAAGAACAGAGTCCTGTGGGAGCTCATTTTAAAACTTCACTTTCAAGAGAAGGTTTTTTTTTAGGATTCAATCTTGTATCCTTTATTTAAAGGAGACTGTGCAAACTTCCTGCCACGTTTACATTGAGCTAATGATGCTGTGAAGCAGCAGTTAACTGGCCCAGGGTACCTGAAGGATGCTGAGCACACTCCTCTTTCTCAAATGGTTTCCAGCCTGCTATGTTTGCTCAGCCTCATCCAAGGGAGTTACCGTTCCCACGGGTGACATCTCCTGACAGCTCCCCAGGGCTAGTGCTCCATGCAGTTATTTCTAGCTACAGTGGTTCGTAAGATTTGAGATCATCTACCCACATTAACCCAGTCGCTTTTTTGCATTTCTGCTGCACTCTGTGCTTGCCAAATACTCTCCTTGTGAGCCATTAAGGCTGCCCCATGCACATCATTGCTTAATGCCCTTTATCAGCTCCATTATATCCTTTTGTCCTCAGTTACTTGACCCCATCCAAACCAGCTGGGTCCACAGAGTCCTCAAGACTCTGAGGATTGTGCCTTCAGAGCTGATTTCCCACCTTCACCCACCTTGTTGTACCTTTGTGCTCTACAGTGACTGTACCATGCCATTGCCTGCCTTTCTGTGTGACAGCCAGGCAGCAGCATGTCCAGTCAGAAGGTAGCCAACTTCAGGAAAGCCACATGTATCTGTATTTCCACAGCACCACACATAGCATGTTGATAATCCTGGTGGTCTTTAGTACCCCAACACAGGCCTTTTAGCTCTGCACACTTTCAAAATACAATGCCAACCTAAGCTGTCTACTTCACCTTCTTTCCCACCAACCATGATGCCCAGGAGCCAGCTGTGAGACTGACTGCAGAGAGCAAGGAGGAACTAATCTCCCATCACCAAGTCACAACACAAAGCTGTTTATTCTTTCTTTGCTGAGGCATCGCTCTCCTTCTATACTTGTTTCTCTGTGACAAAGGCCTGGTTGGCTGGAGATAGCTGGGTTTTTTTCCTACTGAGTCATTTTGCCATCTGACAAGCATTGTCCCAGTGCCACAATCCTGCTGTGCTCCAGTCCCTCCTAAAGAACATCCTGTGCTTTCTTCTCCTGTCCAAATCAGGGCAGACAGGTTCCTCCCTTCTCAGCCAGGCATTCCAGCATGTTTGCAGGGGACATCTGGGTCCCTTCATCCATATGTGCAACCCAACAACAGCACAGCTGTACCACCCTCCCTTCCTGACTGTAAGGCATCTTGACCTTCTCTTTTCAAACCCAGGACTCAAACAAAAAGCACTGTAGCAAGCTAAGGTCAGAAGCAGCCCAGATACAGGCACCTCCTGTGCTGTGGCAGGAGGGTTCAGCATCTCACCTCACCCTCTGGTTTTTCAGATGGTCATTATTCCTACAGTGAGAGAAAAATCAAAGCCTGTTCCTGTTAGGAAGCAGCCTGCTGTCATACCAAAATTTGAGGAAGAGGTGTTTTGAGGCAAAGAGATTTAAAATATTTTAGAAACATTAAAATGAACAGCCTGTCTTTACCTCTGCCTGCTAGCATGAGCCCCAGGAGCTAATACTTCCCAAATTGCCTTTCCCTACCCTATGAAGTGACCAAGTGCAAGTATATCACTAAATCAGCACTGCTATGTAATTACAGCTTTTAGGAAATTCTTTATTTTGTCACCATTCTGCTCTTTAAAAGTTCAGTGAGTAACTCGAGGATTAGCAATACCCAGATCTTCTCTTCCAGTCCTCCCCCGTTTAAGAACTAAATGTAACATTGCTCGGAATGACATCAGCCAAATTCATTTCCCAAATGATGGGACCTCACCCAGACCCACAGCTTCTCCATTGGCTCAGGCCTAATGGAATATCTCATTCTGCCTTTGCTCAAGTTATTTTCCTTCCCACTTAACATGCCTCATCTTTAAATCAGGCAGCAAGTTTTTGAGGCAGAAAAGGCATTGTTGTGCATGTGTTTAAAGCACCTATACCTCCCCCCACCCCAACAAAGTCTTCAATAAGAAAAGCCTCCATGCAGCACCAGAAAGCAAATAAATAATCACCACATTCTTCCTACCATTTCTCATCTAGAGAAATACTTATTTTTCCCTGGCTCTGAGGATGCATCCATCAGCCCCTGCTGACCTTTAGCAGGCACTTCATTTATCCTCAGCACCCCTCACTTGCAAAGCACCAACATGAACAGCAGCAATGTAGCTCTAGCTCTGAGGTCACTCAGCATTAGGAGAAACATTTGTTTCACACTCTGCTTAAATGTTAATGATATTGATTTTCATGGGTCATCCCTGGCATGGGGAGGGCATGGTGCCCACCTGGAGGCACACATGTAGGCTGCAGGTACCAGTGAGGAACTCTGGGTGTTGCCCATGAGTTGCTCTCCTTCTGCTAACAGTCTGTCAGCCTCCCACAAAAAACAGGAGAATCTGTAAAACCTGAAGTCCTCCTATAGGTTGGGTTTTTTTTTTAACAGCTGATTCCCCACCACCACAACCATCTTGTGCTACATAAATGTCCTGAAAGCATCCATGCACTTGGAGATTTTAAGTCTAGAATTGCAGTTTTTTTGGTTGGTGCACTTCAGCTGAAACACATCTCCACCCAAATCCAAGAATTTTTTGCCTTTACTCTTGGAGAGGTCAAGAGGCTGTGCTCAGCCCTCCAGCAAGTCCCCCCATCACCCTGTCTGAGCAGGAAAGGTGGCAGTGAGATCCACTCACATAATGAGCAGCCACTTCAGGAAAGTTCAGCCATCAAGATCAGGGTCTCAGTGCATTCATGAGAGTGTCTCTGCATTTTGTGTAAAGACCTAAAAGCAAGTAACAGAATGATACATCTGATTTTTGGACACTGACATGGCCCTAGTTATGGTGACAATGGTTAAACTTTGTATATAAAGGAATGGGAAAAACTGACAGATGCAAGTAGGGAGCACTCACATTTTCTCTAAAAAAGAAACTTATTCAATGACACTAGAAGAAAAGCTTCAAGCAGTTGGTGTTTGCCAGAGTCCCAGCTCCAACAATATTGCCATCTAATTTACAGTATTTTAAACAATCCTCATTATTTTTTTTTAATTTTTAAACAACACCACTAACCGCTGTACAATCAAAATCTAGATGATAAAATATGGACTTGGGGAGTAGGGGAGGGACTTGTGGTTTTGTTGTTGGGTTTTTTTGGTTGGTTGGTTGTATTTTTTTACAAATAATTACAAATATAATCCCAAGAAGATATATTACATATTATATACAGAACACACCGTTTTTATCAGGGTAGGGTATTAAGCCTAGCTTTTATTTTTACACGGCAACCCTGAGATGTCTTGTCGTCTTCCCTTGCACAGAAACTATACAAGTTCATTAACTCCTCCTAGAAAAACAAAAATGGATTGCTATGCTTTAGTAGCATCATCACCCTGTATAAATACTCAGAGAGGGAAAAGCTTAGTCTTTTCCCTAACTCAACTATTTTCTTCTTTTTATTTTTTTTTTTTTGCATTTCCCTGCTTAGCAGAAACTAATGGTGACTTTTTTTCAAGTGTGCAACTCGCTCCTCTACTTGCCTTTTGGTAATATAGCTAACAATTATTTCCCTTTTTTGTGTCCTCCTTTTCAGATAGCTTTATTTCAGGAACTAATATGCAAAGGTTTGTCTCCTGAAAATCCACTGCGAATTCATCAGCTACTTTTCAAACCAAGGGATGCAGACGTGTTAGGTTGGCTGGAAATCAAGTAGCTTCTGATTAATCATGGGATACTGCTTTCTCCACCTCACTGCCTCTTCATTGAAAAAATACTGTGGGATCAGCATAATCAAGTCTTTAACAACAGTGAATTGTACAGATCTTTATGGAGAACAGGACACTGAATGCATTCCACCTTATTACCTGAAATTCAGATGTACTACACCTTTTTCTTTTCACCTGCAAGCTACAGCAATGCCCAGCATGAGAGTATCTGAAGAGCAAATTCCTCTCTGTGGAGCCTTGGCACAGATCCTGATACCCTTTCAGCAAGGCCCTGTAACTTTTTGAAGCCAACTTTGGAACAGCTGGATCACATCTTCTAAGCTTTAAAGTTATGCATGGGAGTCGTCAGCGTTAGCTGTCCATTCGGTGCAACTTCATTTCCATCGTCTTCCAGCAGCCCCGAAACATCAGCGTTGGGTATGCTGTCGTGGTAGCTGCTAAAACTGATGTTGTCCTCTTTGAGTTCAATGGTCCAAAAAGGAGCATTAAGTTTTCTATTTTGATACTCACGGTACATGTAGACAGCACCCACAAAGCCCATTAGCAGGACCACAACGATGATGATAACTGTCAAAATAATTATGTTAAACTGAGTCCATGAAACGTCTGCAAAAGCAGACGTGCTGTTGTCAGAGGAACTTATGGGAAATATAGTGTGTGTAGTAGTTGGTGACAATGTACTGTTTATCACTACCATTGAAAAGGAGGTTGCCTTGGTGGCATTTGGAGCAGAAGTTGTGAACTCCCTTGTTTCTGGGCCAAGAGTGGGTTCTGCAAAACACATAGAAAATTATCAATGAAAATACACTCAGAGATTTCACATTTCTATCACAGTTATTATGGCAATCAAGTCTACAGTGTTGGTATTTTTTTGAAAATAGCTTACAGAAACAGTTACCCTGGGTCAGCTCTGTTTTTTTTAAATAATTCTCATTTATAAGTCATATATTAATTCATATAAATAAGTGCTCATTAACTGCAGCATTCCTATGAAAAGTCTGGTGATGGACAGATAAGTGCAATGGCCCAGATCTCCTAAGTGAGATGTAAATTCATTATGCTTTCTTCAAACCAATTGAACTATAGGTCTCAGAAAGCTACAAGCCCTGACAGCCTGAGAATTAGGCTCTTAAAATGTAACTAATAAAGGATTTTCTTCACAGGAATAGCCTGATCTGTTATAGGTTCTCAAGTCTAGGAGGCAGGAACCCTCCAGAAGCTGAAGCCTCAATCGACCAAAATATTCTCTGCACACACCTAAACAGTCACAGGGCTCTCCCACCCTCTTTTCACTCTCATCCATTTCTCTTTCAGCTGTCAGAAATGCAGCTTCATTTTCAACCCAGTTCCAGCTGCAGCAATTACAGTGGATGGGGCCGTGTTTTATCGATCCAGCTCTCCTGAAGAGAATGTCTGCTAATTATGACAGAGGAGGAAAGTCACTTCCGAAGAACTAATTTTACACTAAGTTGCATCTCCAATGGCAACAGGAGCTAGAAATATTCGTCATGTCTCCTGCCACAGGGCCTCAGGGGAACTCCCACGAGTTAACTTTGGGCTGTCACATTCCCAGTTCAAGCAGTGGAGGAATAAACTCCTCTTGAGGGGGCATCACACATCTAATTCAGGCTCAGAGTCCCTCCCTGAAGCAGCTCCACTGTTCTCTGCAGGTCCTGCCTTAGGTTGATAAGGATGCTCAGGACACTGAATGCCAGAAGGCATCTCTCTATGGGGTAATGGGCAGAATTTCGCAGCAGGAAGCAACGTGACAAGAGAAGGAGGCTCCTGGATACAGTTCTGGGAGAAGGGCATGAGGAATTCAGTCATCCTTTCCAAATTCCTTCATCAACACTCAATTCTTGGCAAACCATGCCAGTGGCTATAATTAGAAAAAAAAAGAAGAAAAAAACAGAGCGGGGACAATGGCTGATTCATCAGCAAGGAAACAGGACCTTTCTGGGCTTTATTTGTGAGTCAGCATCAGCTAAGTGCTGGCAAGAGGGACATGGGTGAAAACATTTCCTGGAATGGTTGGTAACGTCATGGTGAAACAGGGCCCTGCTCTGACCGTGGAACAGTCTCCTCAGGGCCATGATACATTCAGCAAAAGCCTTTTTCCGCTCGCCAGGGCTGTGCCAACCCTCCAGATGTCCTAAAGCAGCTCCTTGAGAGCAGCAGCTGTACAGTCAGTGGGTCGCTTTGGCAGCTTTGACGTGAGCATCATCTCCAGCTGCTCGATTGAAATGAAGTCTCTGCAAAGCTTCTGCTGCCTCCTGCCATGAATGAGCACAGGCAGGATCTGGGCAGTGCCAGCAGCCCACACACTGGCTCTCGGGGACAGCTGTGACACTTGGCTGGGTGGCACGGTGCCACACTGCATTACAAAGTGCTTGCTGATGTGCCTCACCATCCGCCCAGGAGTCAGGAACTACTGTCTTGGGTCATCCCACTCCTTTGAAACTTCTCTTGTCATGCTTGAAAGCATCAACATTTCAGTCAGGTTTAAGACTCTCATCAGCCCCTGCGGATACTCGAGGTTGGGCTTAGCTATGCCCAGGCTATACAAAAGACTGTATTATTTCAACTGCAACCACTTAAATAGAGTCTGGGTGATGTTTTCACTCTAGAAGCAACTCAAAACCAGGCCACTCAAACACAGTATCAATTTATGAAAACATTAACCTAAAACTATTTAATGCACAGTACCTCACCACATCAACTTTTACACAAATTTTGTGTAAGAAACTGTAAAGAAACCATAAATCTTTTTAATTGCTTAATAAGAAAGGGAAAAACTAGGTGTCAAGGAAAAAGGAACGTGGGAAGAGCATGTCACAGTCTCCCTGAAAGGAAACAGTCTTTCCCTGCATGAGGAATTGCTTGACACAGTACCATGAAATTAAAACAAATGGTGAAACCTACACATACACAAGCAAAGCCATACATATGGTTTTGAATGGAGCAAGGTCATGGAGCTCTTTGCACAAAGACAGAGCTGTGCAGGGCAAGATAATGGATGACCTGATGCAAAACTTTTTCCAGCTCTGTAACAGTACAGTTCCAGCTAATGAGCACTCAACTTCTCTATATTGATCATCTCCCTGCACAGAGGAGGAGGACTCTCTGATTACACCTCCAGAAGCAGTATGGGAGTGAAAACCAATTCAGCTCCTAATGGAAGATCTGAATTAAATCTCTTTTGGTGACAAGGACAAATTTGGGCCCAGGTACTTTCCTGAACTCTGGCTTCTCTTACCTAATCCCTAATATTGATGATGTTTCCATGCATGGAGCTGGAGATCCACCTCATGGGACCAATCTCCTGATAAACACTGAAGCAGGCACTCAAGAGCCATTTTCTCTCATTTTACTGTGAGTCCTTCTGCTATGCAGTAGCCTTTCTAAGTACCAGAGCTAGTTTGCACCTGAGATGCTTCATGCAATGTCTGGGAATTGGACTTCAGACAGATGGGACCACCCAGAGCAGGGACCAGAAAATTCTGGTGTTGATTTGCTATGCAGGTTTGGATCTCACCTCTCTGAGCTTTGTTTTCCCCATTTAGAAAGAAATAAAAAAGAATATCTAAACTTGACCCAAGTGCTTATTGTTTGCAGAGTATGAGGAGTGAGAAAATTTATTCTAATGTATTATAGGCAACTAGATAGTTCTATTGAATGGACTAGTCAATACAATTTGCTGGGCACTAGGAGATCAAGTGCATCAAGCAAGCAATAGAAATCTGAAAACCTATATTTAAACACACTACAAGGATCTTTTTGTTTTCCAGCTTGTTCATTAGAGGTTCTGCAACAGACTGAGAATCAGGGTGGTGACAGAGCTGACTCCGAACCATGGATTTCATGGCCAGTAGGCACCAACACATTACAAAGGTCTGATTTCTCCCTGGTACCACAGACCAGATGAACCTAAATCAATTTGAACAATTAAAAATATTCCCTCCTCAGCCTTCAGGCAGCTCACGCCCACCTGAGCTGCACAGTGAGTTTCAACACCAACTTGAAGAGGCCATTTTACCTTTCTTGGTGCAGTTGGTGCCTTCGGGGTCTCGGACGTAGCCATCCTCACACTCCTCGCAGTGAAAGCCAGTGGTGTGGTAGAGGCAGCCCAGGCATTCTCCGTTCTCTGGCCGGCAGATGCTGGGTGACAGCGTGGGGTCCACGTTCCCATTGCATTCACACCTCACACAGATGCTGTCAGAGTTGTAGTAGCCATCATCACACTGGTTGCAGTTGCGGCCAGTGTATCCCGTCCTGCATTTGTCACACCTTGGGGCAGTTTCACCAGGATCTAAAGAACACCGAGAAAAACATGAATGCCTCCACCAGGATCTAAAGAACATAGAAACACTAATGCTTTCACCAGGATCTCCTAAAGAACATAGAGAACCATTTTCACCAGGATCTTCTAAAAAAGAGAAATGTTTCCAGCAGGGTCTTATAAAGAAGATGGAGAAAAATGTTTTCACCAGGAT